>VZTU01022908.1:9226-19866 GCA_013400835.1 Zapornia atra
AAAGGAGAATTCATTGCCAATCCAGTTGAAGATGCAAGACAGGCATTTTCAACAAGTACTCAACAGCTGTGGAAAACGCTCCCCTCCCTTGAATCCTCCATATTAAAAGAGTTCTCCTCTACCAAGCTTGGGGTTCAGCTGGAAGAACTATCAGTTCAGAAGATGTACTTCCTGGAGGAAGAATCTCTCAACAGGCAAGAGGAGATCTGAGTGCAACCAGAAAAGTTCTGGACAAGACACTTTCTGGAGAAATCCAAAGTTTTGAAGAGATGGAGTAAGGGGGGCAAGAAAGAAGAGATTCCCACCATGAGTGCTCCTAAACATTGCTGCGACAGCTCTGATCTCTCTTTTCTCCTTTCCTCCATCTCTCACAAACCACAGTGCGCTGCTACCATAAGATTAAATTTTGCTGTCCCAACAATAAGTGCATTCTTCATCACCACGGCAGTGAAATTCAAGCTTATCTACATTGCTGTAAAGCTTATAGCCATCTCCATTCAGTATAAAATAACTTTAAAAGCAAAGTAGTTTTCAGTAAGACATTATCTATCCAGAAGCCAAAACACGCTTAACAGCTCACCATCAGACACTGGGTTTAAGGAGGACCTTGGCTTTGATAGTTTAAATCAACTGTAACCCTGAAATAAATGTGAAGAACAATTATTTATGTTTAAAAAAAGCTGCAACGTCTTGTGCAGAAAAACTACTAAAATCTCCAGTATTTTAAGCTCATACTGTGGACTTACAAACTGGTATAACATTGGAGCAGCTAGTAAAAAAACTACACAGAGCCACTATCAGGAACAAACCACCATCACATCACAAACTCATTCTATAATCGATGAGTTACTTTCATAGCTCAGGAAAGGACATACAGCAATGAAACACATTTTAGATTGACTTTAGAAATCCATTGTGAAGAAGGCTTAACCACTCCATAGGAAATTTTGTAGTTATGTTTCAGCTAAACTAGACAAAGACAGACTGAGATTTTCGTGTTCCTTTAGTATCCAATAACACAATAGAAAAGCCTCTATCAATGCCAAATAAATCCCTGTTGCACACCAAAGACTAGATTTATATGCAAGTTCATCACCATAAAAATAAGACTGACACAGACAAAATAGAAAGTAGGAGCAGATTATGGATAGCAGAGAATTACTACTCCATAGTTCTGAAAATAAATCAACAAAAGTAGCAGTGAAGCCTGTTTCATGGCTTTTACACATACGTTCACTGAAAGGCAAAGCATCTTCAAACATGATAGTAAGAGTTCAGATTCTCCTGAGTTTGTTGTGTCAAAAAAGACTGGTCAGCATATCATACAAGTAGCAAAATCAAAACTAGAATGATGACTTCACAAGAAAAATAATCCACCCAACCTCATAAACAAGTTTCTTTCAGCAGTGTTTGAGATCTGGTTAGGAACAGCATGAAGGAATGGTAAAATCATCAAAGAGCTTAAAAACAGATTAAAAGCTGTCAAACAAATATACTGCCTGTTGCCAAACTGCTGACAAGACAGAAAATATTCTGTGCCTTCGCACTAGTTCTGTGAAATTTTTAGGTAAACTCTATATTCGTTTTATTCACCAGATAAATACACTAAAATGATTGTTGCAGACAAACAGTTGTTTGCATGAGCAAGGCGATAAAGTCACAACCCTGTTATTACTGAAGAATGATCTTGAGCTGTATTTTCCGCAGAGAAAAGGACAAATCCACACATATCAAGATAAGAATCATTTTATTTCTACTCTATTCCTAAAAATTGAAAGATTTGCCCTAATCCAGCAAGCCTAGTGAACTTCAGTGCCCAAAATAATTGGGCAGTTGTTACAATTCACAAGTCAAAGCAAGGGTAGTGCTACACAGACAGATCTGTGTTGTACCTTGGTTTTGTTTTTAATAAAAGATCAAAATCAACCTAGGCAACTATGACATTAATTACTTACTATAGACCTGTGAATCCTTAAAGGATTCACTCCTTTCAGCACTAAACATAGAAAAACCCAGGAGTATAACCTTCATATTTTAACAAGCTTCTAGTAGACTAATATGGATTCAAATGTTTCTCAAACTGAACTAAATTCTTTTCCACATTCTGTTATTAGCTATGTTATACACCGCATCTTCAGGAAATTTTGTTTCTTACAACTAAAATTGTTAAGCTGAACTTTAAGAAATAAATCACAAATTCCCAGGAGTGTTAATAGCAGTTGCACACCCTAGTTCCCAGAGCACTGTCCTGAGAGGTTTGCTTTTGAAATATGTAAACTTAAATACAAAACTGCTTACATTTCCAATAAATATTTAACAGATAATTTTACATGATGTTCTGTCACACTACAAGATAAAACTGCAAATAATTACATTTGAATATTCAACATTCAAACGACTCAAAAATGTGTCTTCACCGTTACAATTATCAAATGCATAAAAAATCTCTGATCATTGAAACTTCAGAAAATGATCTGTTTCTACCCTCTCATGAGAGCTACTGTCTAAAGTAACAATCTCAGAACACATAAACATAAATCTTCATTACTTTCCTCTCAGCTGTCTATTTAATCAGACTATATGCTGCTACCAATGTCATCATACCTGACCAAAAATGAGTCTTAATCAGTACAAACATCTGCCCTATGTGTAATAAAATAACTTCCCTCCTACCCCATCTTCAAATAACAAAAGATACAAGCTGAAACAAATTCTAGAAGCCAACTCAAATATAACCTTTAAAACAGTATTAGGGAAGGAGAAAAGCTTGTGCCTTTAAACAATATTGAACTACGTCTACACATTATTGCTCAGTGCAGTAATGCACCATGATAGCACAGGAGGTATAACATTTATCTGCTGTGCCTCTGTTTCGGCTAGTATTACATGCTTTAACACTTGCACATTTCACTGAAATTTTGGAAGTGGGGTAAGTATGCAAAAGCCCAGTTGAAGAAAAACGGGAAACCTTCAGGCTGCTTTGCATATCAGAAGAAAAAAAAAACCAAAACCCAAAACCAAAACCAAAATAAACCAACAGAAAAACACAATGGCTCTGCCTAACCACTAACTTCATCAAAGTCATTTGAACAGTGAAAACAACAAGGTCCCCTGCAGACAAGCTGGCAGGCACAATTATGGGTCTTCCATGAAGGAATGTATTTTCATCCTTTACCAAAACCTATGATTGACTCTTCTTTCCTTCTGAAGGAAAGAAAAATGCATAGCACATATGACCCCACCCTGGTAGAGACACATATGTCTCTACCACAGCAAAAGAACATTTTAGTACTCCCTCCTTTATACGCTTATTTTGCACACAGGATTGGGGACAGCTATAGTTTTGAAAAAAAAAAAAAATAGGAAAGCAGGCTTTCTGTTTCACTTTTCTTACAGTCAAGAAAATGTTGATGCACAGAGTTCAGGAACGAAGGTGTCAAAATGAAATAAACATTGCTCTGAACAGGCAATTTCCCCTGGGGTCATCCTTCTGCATTTCCCTGGAACCCAGAGTGGTCTGGATCAAACCAAGGCTGGAGTACACAATAGAGAAAGTGAAGGGGCGACCTCTTACATTCTGCTTCAATTACTCAACCTCTCTTCAGCATAAGTGCAGTCAGTTCTAGCACGTTAAGTACATGTGTGCAAACACTCAATAAGAATTGTTGAACTCGCAGCCCTTTAAAAAAACCCTAAAAGTGCATTAAAAGTCAGAGCTTCCATTAAGACTTTCTAAAACTGTATGCCCTACCCTTAGGAAGTCACTGGAATTAAGGCTTATAGCCTTCTTTCTCTTCATAGAATCATTAGGGTTGGAAAAGACCTCCAAGATCATCTAGTCCAACCATCCCCTAACACCTATATTAGTCACTAAACCATGTCCCTAAGTACTTCATCCAACCTTTCTTGGAACACCCCAAGGGACGGTGACTCCACCACCTCCATGGGCAATCCATTCCAATGTCTAACCACTCTTTTTGAGAAGAAATTTCTCCTAATTTCTAACCTGAACCTCTCCTGGCACAACTTGCAGGTATTTCCTCTTGTCCTGTCGCTACTCATCTGCAAGAAGAGGCTGACCCCCAACTCACCACAACCTCCTTTCAGGTAGTTGTAGAGAGCAATAAGGTCTCCCCTGAGCATCTTCTTCTCCAGGCTAAACAGCCCCAGTTCTCTCAGCTAATCCTCATAAGACTTGTGTTCCAGACCCTTCATCAGCTTCATTGCCCTTCTCTGGACACTCTCCAGGGCCTCAATGTCTTTCTTGTAGTGAGAGGCCCAAAAGTGAACACTGTATTCCAGGTGCGGCCTCACAAGAGCTGAGTATAGGGGCATGATCACCTCCCTGGTCCTGCTGACTACACTATTCCTGATGCAAACCAGGATGCCATTGGCTTTCTCTGCCACACTGCTGTCTCATGTTCAGGCGAGTGTCAGCAATCCTCCAGAACCTTTTCCTCTGTACAGCTTTCCATCCACTCTGCCCCAAGCCTGTAGTGTTGCCTGAGGTTATGACCAAAGAACAGGACCGACACTTTGCTATGTATTCTATTAACTCTGTAAGAAAAGTTTAAAACATTTAATCCTTGTCAGTGACTGGAACAGTGACTGGGAAGAACATAGAAACAACCTATATTCAGCTTTCCTTTCTTTGGGCCAATTGCCCAAACCCGCTACATATTTATCATGCATTATTAGATTTCCATTCTTATTTATTTTGCATTATTTCTCCCAATTCTCTTCCTGAGATTGTGATTTTATAGAATGTATGAAAAAAACCCGAGCTTTTTCATTAGAAAGAGCATAGCTACTTCTCTCCTTCACCTTCTCCCAGAATTTATACAATAACCTTTTCATTTTATACTGATTTCAGTTTATACTGATCGAATGTTACTTTTTCCCTTTGTTAGTGTAACATTCAAAACTAATACAGAAGTTACAACTCACAAAAACATACCCATTTCCTTAATCTTTTCCATTCTTTATTAGGGACACTTACCTACAGTTCCCCAGGCATTTTATATATCCACACAGAGCCCACAATAGTTAGTCACTGCAATACATGGACACTTGCATGTTCATGGACAACAATAACCACTGTCAACTACCTAATTTGCAGGTCTCCCAACCAGCAACAGCACACACCAGATTCTCTGCTCCTCCTCATCCCAAACTGAGCAACATGTGTTACGGTTAAGTTCTCACAGATGAAACTTTAAGTCAAAGGGTCAAAACCCTGTATATAATTAAGCCACAAAGCAGTTCATAATCTCAATGCTTTAAATTGTTTTGAAGAACAAAAGTCTGTACACAGAGGCTTGTATGAGTGACAATAAGTAATGTACCATGGCTGATGTTAACTAATGAGTGGACCCTCTGGGCAGACGTAAGTGGAAATGTGAAAGACTTGCAGTCATGCTTTAATGACTTAAATTGCTCTTGGAAAGACATAACTGCTTTTAATTTAATGGTTCCAAGTTACTGCTGGTGCAACCAAACAGGAGCAGGGAGATTACACCAGGAATTATTTTAGCACAGTATGAATACAACACAATCTCAAAAAGAATTTTTTTTTTAAACCGTGCTCATTAAGTGCACTTTTTTTTAACCTTAAATCCAGAAAGGTACAGGTGAATCCCCTGACAGCTTAATTTTCTCTATCACAATGACTGATAGGCTTATACTTTATGATAGTTATATATAGCATAATAATCTTCAAAAAAGTTATTCTGATTTCTCACATTTACCTAATTACAACCCCTAGACATATGCCCTTCTTCTCTGTCTTGTAAGTAATTAGAGATTTATTAGCATTGAATCTAAAATTGGCAAAGGAATACAATATCTCATTTATTACAGTGGAAATTTAATGGTCTACGTAAAATATGAACTGTATAGTATATTACAGAAAAACAATTTATATTCAGAATTATGGCAAATAAAAGCAGAATCATATTTGTAAATGCATTTCTTAGATTAATGCTATTATTTTACAAAATCACAGAATCTTCAGGGTTGGAAGGGACCTTTAGAGATCATCTAGTCCAACCCCCCTGCCAAGAAGGTTCAGCTAGGGCTTGTCACAAAGCTCGGGCTTTTCATAAAGTACTAGTGCAATTTTATCAATACCAATGCAAGTTTATAGATGTTTAGAATCAAGATGCCCTTACCTAAAACAAACAATACAGAACAATACCTTTTTGAAGTTATCTAAATGGACGGCTAAAATTCAATGACAAAATTTGAACTGCAATTCACAATGATATAGACAAACAGAAATTTAGTTTTTTAAAAAATAAAAATACCAACAGTGAATTAACAAGGTAAACATGTCTGTCAGTATATTATATATATACACTCCACTATCTGGGAAAATTCCATGAAACATGCCAACACGCTGTTCTACCTGGGGACAATACATTTCTGTACAGTGGAAAAAGAGCAAGTTAGAAGAATATAAAAAGGTCAGTTGGAAGCAAGAGTGGAATGCAATCCCCCATTGTATTGTTTTGTACTCCTAACACAGACTTTATAAAAGTAAATGAAATATGTAATTTGTAAATTTCCCTGAAAAATAACATCTTATGGTACCGCTGCATTAGGAAGACACAATAGCTTCTTTCAGGGACAGAAAATAATATTTTTTAATAATACTCAGCAACACCTACCAAAAGCTGTGAGCTGTTAGCTTATCTCTACCAAATTGTTTTCATTAGACGTCATATTCACACTTCTGACCACAATACCAACAAAAAAGTAAACACAATAATCTTGCCCAGCAAATTATTTTGCTTCAAAGTTCCTGCTTATTCTATCTATGAGTTGCAAATAATCGAAACTGTTTAAACACTTCAAAAGTCTGTTCTGTCATTACTGTTTAACTGAAAAAAACACCTCCAAAAATATTCTTTGCACTCAGTAAAGTTATAACATGGTCAAGTGCCAGGAGGCTATAACTCATACTTCATCTTTCTCACAGATCTTAATATTCCCACAAGCTATAGCCATATTTTGTACAAATCTTATGCATCACTGAATTAGAACAACAGCTTCTATTAGGAGCAAAAGCTCTCCCTTAGAGTCACTAGTGGAGCCAGGAAAAAAAGTCCCCCACAGGCAAACAGCTTGGTTATTTTGTTTCTTAACTACCAATAAAAAGGACTGACCATCTTGCCCTTCAACAAACTGGAAAAGAATCCATAAATTCTGATGTTCACTGTCCACTGCTATCTCAGAAATACCTCTGTAACCTGCAAGGACATGATTAGCTCCACCATCCTTGACATGGGAGGCTTAAAGGGCAAAATGAACCAACTTCTACCACACATTGCTGAAGTTCAGTACTGCAGCTTCTAAAGACCCAGTTTGAAAACTGTTGACGCACAGATAAAATAAATAACCATGCAATGTACATTCACAGGAAGAAAGCCTCAAAATCTCTATTCTCTAACATTTGAAGTAGACTTGGGAACCTGGTAAAGCCTCTTAAGTAAGCGTTTATTTCGGAAATGGAGTAATTCAAGGTTTCACTCATTAGAGACAGGATTTATAAAACCGCAAAGCCACCAGTTAAAATTTAGCTCTGCTCATTTAGATTAAAACTCGAAACTGAAGGATATTTGATGGGGTCTGTCGTGACAATGGTATCATTATAAATTCAGCACTCATTCTCCACTAATTTGGGAACTCAACAAGCTGCATTAACTGCAGAAGTAGTTAGTCCTTTGCCTCCCCTCCCCAAGGCTGAGCCATGCTGTGAGCAAAGTGCCTGTAGGATGCTTGTCCAGCTGCTGTCTGTAGATAAAGAGACTTCTGATTTTCTAAACTTGCCAAGCCACATTTCCACCAACAGAAAGTCAACTGCATTTTTTTCTTTAATTGAGTGGAAACGACTGTATGAAAATTACTGGCATCTACGCAAACTCATCAAGCAACTCATACAAAATTGTCACATGGACCTGCACAAAACCTGGCAGCTCTATCACTTGCAAACTGACAGTAACTTACGAAAACTGAACGTTTTTCTTACAAATGTTCAGTCAAAAATACAAGTGCAAACATGAAATAGGAGCCTCTGTCTTGACAGATATAACAGGCTTCAGGAAACCCTTATAAAGAAACAATACTGCCTCAAAGGTCATAGCATTTTCAGTTAAATTACTGATTGTTCCTATGTATAGGCTGTATTTGCCAAAGTCAGGGGGTTTCTATATTGCACACATATGGATCCACATATGGGAATGCTGTATGTCACATTCCAAAACCAAATTATACTTAGAGTTCTGGACAGGTTAAGAAAAATTGCCACAGTAAGTTATTCGTTCTTATCAAATCTCTTGTTCCTAAATAGAAGTATCCTGAGCTGCATTAGAGATCGAAAGTATCCAGAAATCGATTCAATCCTTACCCGTTAATGTCACAGTATCATAGACTAATCCAAGCTGAAAGGAACTGCAAGAGCTCATCTTGTCCAACCACTTACTTAAAAAAGGTCAAAACCAAAATCTGACCAAGCTTGCAAACCTCAACAATACACCTAATTCTTAGTGTTTCGTTTTTGTTTTTTTATTCTAACACTTCTAAAATTTAAAAAACAATTATATTAACAGCTTTAACAATAACTTGTAAAGTACAAACATGAGGAGTTCTGGAACATTAAGGAATCTAAGTTTCCTGAGGGTATATATTTGTCTCAGCAGTTCAAGAACAGCCTTTTTAAAGGATACTGCAATTCTGCTAGTTTTCAGGAGTCAATAAGCCTCTCTCCATAAACATAGCTGTTATAAACTGATATGTATTGAAAAGCTTTGTACTTCTACAACCGTATCAATGAAGTAGAAGTATGACAGATTATGCAAAAAAGCTCACTCAAAGCAGCATCCACCTGCAGAACAAAGAAAAAACTGTCTTGATCCTAAACCACAAAAGTTATTTCATAAACAACAATTTCTACTCAAAAGAGCAAAGTTTAGAGAACACCTCAGTTGTAGAGCCAAGTCTAATGTTTATTTACTACCCCCTACATGTGCAGTTTCAGAACAAAGCCAACACAAATCCAGCAACTCTCTACAAGGATCAAAACCAATATATTGAAGAAACTTCAGGGTTTCTCATGCAAAGAAAAACATGTGCTTCTCAATAGATCAATGTTTTTAATGCAACAAAGAAAAAAAACCCTTTTGAATGATTTCAGCTGTGCTATATTAAAAATGAAGAGTTCTCCAAAACTTGTTACACTTGCATAATAAGATAACTATTTCCTAACTTTAAATTAAAACAATATTTTATATTTAATACTATGAAAATAACAAGTGATATTCACCCACACTTTTATATTTTCAACTGAAACAGCATATAAAAAATTCTGAAAGACACCAAACAGAACAAAAAAATAATCAATACTTTTCCTCTCTTTCCTACTATTAACCTGCTGCCATCTTAAGTTTCTTGTATCAGTTCACAGCAGAAGCAAACAAATCATGGATAGGCTGGATGCATGCAATGAAACATGGGATCTGGGAAGCAGGTCCTTTCTTTGTACCTGGCAACTAGATTGGCTAAGCACACTGGTAAGCCATACCCTTGGCTTTAATTTCTTGCAATGTTAAACTTGGTTTTCTACAGCAAATTTTGTTTTACCTTTCTATTAAAGGCCTACTACTATTCCTGTTCCACATAATACACAAGGACACACAGGTGTCCTTTGTCAAATTCATGTATTTTTAAAATAAAAATGAAAAAAAAGATACTTTGCTACAAATTTTCAGTTTCAACATGAATTTTAGAACATTTAAGACTTTTTAGTCCTTTTTTCAGTTACTGTTTTTAAATAGTCACTGAGACATGTGAAATGCATCACTTTAGAGGTTCAGTACAAAAGTACTGATGTTTGATTCACAGTGGGAAATTCTATCTTGAACTTAAACTAAAACACCCAAGATCTGTCAGTTTTTCAGATCAACTATCACATAATAACAGCATATTGCAAATACAAAAACATTCACATCATGGAAACTAAAGCTGTAGAAGGAGACGCTCTAATTTGAAACCCTAAAAGGGTACTATGAAAGAAATTCAAGAGGTCAGCATTCTGCTTTCATCCCTCCTCACACTATGTCTGCAACACTGTCCTGAAGTTTTTAATCTGTCATTACTAATACACTGCCACTTCCCAATTATAACTTCACATGCTACTGAGAAACCTCACATCTATACTACCCTCCTATTAGCAAACTGGCAGATCCAGCCACCATATATTTTTTTCAAATTAAGTTGCATTATTCCATTTATTGGAATGTAGTACTAAGATTTTCGTTACAAATAACCTCATTTGAGGATATTTTCAGAAGGGGGATTCAAAAAGGACTAATTTTTAGGACCAACACACAGACACATAGTAAATGGATGAACAATAAACCATACAAAAGATACTAAGGATAAAAACCAGATTGCCTAATGTGCAAACAAAATGCACAACCAAAAAGCTGAATGCAAAACCACATATCAAGGAACAAACAAGCAGGATATATATATATATAGAGAGAGAATGACACTGATTAAAAAAATAATTTAGTCATACTAGACAAAATAACCACATATTACAGCAATGCTACATCAAAAAAGCGATACTATCCTCAACT
>VZTU01022913.1:12222-23499 GCA_013400835.1 Zapornia atra
GCAGCCTGGCTGGGGAGGAGCGGGAGCAGGACCCTCCATGCCGGCTTTGCTTCAAACACTACGGCTTCCTGGACACGGACAATGTCCCGCGCGACAGCCTGGAGTTCGCCCTCCTCTTCGAGCAGGTGAGAGCTGTGCCACGCCACGGTGGCTGTGCCGCGGTGGCTGTGCCACGGTGTGCATCCTGTGGTGGCTCACCTCACCTCACCTCACCTTCCCACAGGCACATGAGATGGTGCTGCGTGGCTACGTGCCCACGTCGGAGGAGACGCTGCAGACGCTGGCGGCCCTGCGCTTGCAGAGCCTCAACAGTGACTTCTCCAACCACGCCCCCTTCCCACGCCTGGAGGAGCTCTTCCCGCCCCATGTGTTGCACGCCCGCCTGCCGGCCCCCTGCCATCGGCCCTCCACCAAGTGCCGGGGGGCTCGGCTGCGCGCAGGGCTGCTGGCCGGTGGGCTCTGGGGGCAGGCGCTGGCCAAGCAGCGGGCGGAGCGGGACCAGCGCCTGCGGGGCCGCCTGCGAGAGGAGGGGGCCAGCACCATGGCTGCCATCGTGGAGAAGTGGAAGCTGCTGCAGGGCATGGGCCGGCCGGAGGCCATGGCTGCCTACGTGGCGCTGGTGCGGGAGTGGCCGGGCTTTGGCTCCACGCTCTTCGACGTCGACCTACGCGCGGTGAGGCTCCAGCGGGATAGGGGCAGCGGGCAGCCCTGGCAGTGGGCAGCCCTGACGCCCTTCTCCCCACAGAGCCCGGTGGGGGCTGGGTCCCAGCGGCTGTGGCTCGGTGTCGGGGCCAAGGCTGTCTCGCTCTACAAGCCGGGGGAGCTGGAGCCCTTGGACAGCTTCTGCTATGGCCGCATCTCCTCCTTTGGTGCCTCTGACAGCAGCACCTTCCGCCTCTGCGTTGAGGACCGGGACCTGCTCTTTGAGACCTCCCAGGTAAGGGCAGTGCTTCCTTCCACCCCTCCTTCCCCCCGGGGTTGGGGGCTGTGGGGGCTGACTCAGCGCATCCCTTCTGCCGTGCAGGTGGACGAGATCGCCCAGCTCCTCAACACGTACCTCGTCTCTGCGGGTGCCCGGCGGCTGCCCCAGCCCCAGGAGTTGGCTACCAGCCCCCCTGACCCCACCGCACTGCCCCAGGGGCTCTGCCCCACAGCAGGGCCCTGGCAGCACCAGCCGTCCACAGGCTCCTTCTGTAGTTAGCCTGGCAGCCTGCACAGTGACGCGGCGTGCTCCGGATGGACAGATGGCGATGGCAGCGAGCGGCAGGGCTGTGCTGGATCCCAGCCGTTCCCTGGCCCAGGATGGGCTCGTGCTGCTGTTGCCTTTCTGGTTATTTCCTTAATTTATTTCGAGACGCTCGTGCCCCACACCGTCTCCCAGCACTTTCCCTGGAGGGCAGCAGGGTGGCCGTGCCGTGGTCCCTGTGCTGTCCCCAGGCCTCTCCTGTTCCCTGTGCACCCAGTGCCTTCACCTCCAGCACTCGTGCTGCCTGCCCCCCAGCTCTCGCTGCCCCCGGGGGCTTTGCTTGGCAGGGGGGATGCTGGGCAGTGGTGGTGCTGTCTGTCTGTCTGTCTGTCTGTCTGTCCGTCCACTGAACCCACCCCTCCTGGAAAGCTGCAGGCGGCTTTTGGCTGAGCCGCCTCGGGGACTAGCAGGCTCCTCTTGGCTGGGCCCTGCCGCTTCATGGTGGCCCCGTGCTGGGGATGGGGGTGCAGGGGGTGGCCGGTGGGGTGGTGGCTGGTACGGCTGGGGCTCGGCCCCTCGATGTTNGGGGGGGCGGGGGGGGATTGGGGGCAGGGTGTTTGTTTTTTCTAAATAAATGCACAAAAGAAGCTGGGCCTCTTGTCCTAGAGCTCAGGCCTTGTGCTGGGAGGCAGGAACGGTCTGATCCCTGGGGCGGCGAGCGCAGCAGGGCCTGGGACAGGCAGTGGCACGGGGAGGAGCAGCACAGTGTGTCCTTGGGGACAGGGGCTGCTGGCTGGCCGGCCAGCGCCGGGAACGGGGCCATTCGCTGTGCCCTTTGGCATTTCATCAACAGCGCTGACAGCGCTCCGGCTCCGCGTCCAGTTCCCCGGCACCCCCTGGCACTGGCTGCCCCGGGTGGGGGGAGCTGCCCCAGCAACGGGCGCCTCTGCAGGGCCCGTGCCAAAGAGGGCGTGGGAGCCCTGTGCTGCCATGGCGGGTGGTATTTTTAGCCTGCTGCTGTCCCACAGGGTCAGAGGAAAAGGCTAATTCTCACCTTGGGCTGCCCGGGTTTGGGCCGGCTCCAGTGCTGCCCCACACCCCATCCCTCACAGCCTGACTCACGCAGGACAGACCCAGAGCAGCCTCCTCCATCTGTGTGTGTGTCCACCCCCTCAGCTCCATCAACACGGGCCAGCTCCGAGCCTGCATCCTTCCCAGCAAGGCCCTGCCTGGGATCCAGAGCAAGGAGGGCACCGCCAGCCCCCATCCTGCGCAGAGCCTCACCCCTGTGAACCATTATGGCAGCGGCCGCACGCTCTGTGGGCTGGGCTGGCAGGGCGGCGCCGGCTCCTGTCCCTGGTCAGCTGTGCCAGCAGGTCCTTCCAGTCAGGCTAGCTCTGCCTGCAGCTGTGGCCCAGACAGCACCCTGCACCCTGCCTGGCCGGGGCAGGGCCAGGCCCACACGTCCCCAGGCCGTGCAGGTTAGCAGCAGGCCCGGTTCAGCCCTCCCGCGCTGGTAGCTGCTTCCCTGCTCGTGTCAGGAGCCATGCAGGCAGCGTCAGTGCAGGAACAGCCTTTATTAAAGCAAAATAACCTACAAAAATATAGATACAGCCTGTGCCCCAGGCCTAATCTGGCGGAAGAGGAACGAGGCTCCTCCCCAGGGCAAGGACTAAGCTCAGCCACATCGCCCCTATGGCTGCGGGGGTCGCGTGCACCCAACTCCTGGGGCCAGGCCCATTCCAAGCCCCCCCACCGGGTTCGCTCTCATCCTCCTGCAAGGTTAATTCTCATGGGTGGAGGTTCCCTACCAGCACAGCGCGTGGCTGCCCCAGTCCTGGCCTAGGCCAGGGCATGATAAGGAGCAGGGGCTGTTTCCCCTGCCCCCGCGCCAAGGGTCTTCAGGGGCAGCGCTGCTCCCTGCAGAGCTGCTTCCGTTGAGGAGCACAGCGTGTGCGTGCAGCCGGGGCGACAGCTCCGCCGTGGCAGGGCAGCGCTGAGGGGTGCTAAACGTGGGCACGGCAGAGGCAAGCCCTGCCGGCGTGCGTGGAGGTGGCCGTGGGACCCTCCCGTCCCCTGGCAGGGCACTCACTGCTCCTGTGTGCCCCAGGAGATGTAGTCGGGGCGCGTGGCGGCGTGGTACTCGTCGATCAGCTGCTGGACGATCTCCCGGGAGTTGTCCAGCTCATCAAAGTTGTCCTTGAAGATGTCTTCCTTGCGGAACTGCTCCAGGAAGGCCTCCCGCTTGCGCAGCTTGTCATACTGCCGGCACGTCCGCTCAAACAGCTGGAGAGCAGCACAGGGGTCAGATGGGACCCCACAGGGTGGGACAAGGAGTCCCCACCTCCCCAGGCTGCTGCCTGGGAGGAGGTAGGCAGGCACGCAAGCAGCCCTAGGTCAGCAGAGTAGAAACTGCCACCCTGCAACCCGCCAGCCCTTGGGATCAGCTCTTGCTTCCAGGGCTGCCTTTGGCCAGGGAGAAAGGAGTCTGCTCCTGGGAGAACAGCCCCGCGATGCAGGGGGGGCTCTCAGGGGCTGACTGATGGGACCCCCAACCAGACCTGAGCCCTGCGCACCCCAGCCCTGCCCACACCCACACAGCTGCGGGCGAAAGCCCCAGAGAAGATGCATTTGTGACAAAGGACAGCAGAAGCCCGCAGCTCTGGGGCTCCAGCACTGCTGCGTGGAGAGGGGAGGTGCTCACCGAGGAGATGTTGGTGTGGTTTGCCATCATGAGGCCACTGACGCGGTGTGCGGACGGCAGGTAGGGTGACTTGCGGGACAAAGCCACCTGGATGCTGGCGGGACCCCAGGGGATGAAGTTGGCCAGCTTCCTCTCGCGGATCCGCTGCAGACTCTTGTGAACCTGGTGGGATGAGAGCAGCAAGGTCATGGGCAAAGCAGCCTGGACTCAGGAGCTGCTCCACACAGGACACACGGCCTCAGGAAGGTGGATTTTGGCAAGGAGCAAGCAGGAAGGGCTCCTCACGGCGAGGGACTAGCAGCAGGAGTCACCCCACCCCAGTTCTCAGCGATGGTGCCCTTCCCTGGCAGGCTGTGCCATCCCAACACTCACCTGTGTAGGATCCACCTCCCCCTGGATGATGTTGAGGATGGCGATGTAGCAGTGGTTGGTCTGCCTGTCTCGCCCTGTGGACACCATCACATTTTTAGGCTGCAGGAGTCTTCTCATCACATCCAGGACTGTGGTTTTCCTCACACTGGCCACCTGCAAACACCAACCAGGGGTCAGAGGCAGCAAGCGTGCTGCTCCCCTGGCCTCCCACTGCCCTGCACACACACACACACACACACACACACACACACACACAGAGGAGTGGAGGGCAGGTGGATGGAGAAACCCTTGCCCCGGGGACGGAGCCACGTGCAGAGCTGCATGCAGGACAGGGAGATCCCAAAAGTCACACAACAGGCGCAGCCAGGCTAAGAATCAGAGCGCCTGGAGCAAGGACAGCGCGGCGGCGGGGTGGCAGCCCTGCTCCAGGCACTGTCTGAGCAGCTGGCTGAGCCCTCCCCACACTCCTCCCGGGGAGGACAGATCACACGCTCGATACCCTTCTCAGAGCCAGCAGCTTTTCAGATTTGCTTCTCTGACTAACAACAGCCTGAAGAAAGGTACACAACAGAGAACAGCAGGTGTTAGCTGCCAGCAGAACCGAGATGTGCGCCGCAGGTGAGTGCCTCTCCAAGCAGCACCGCCGCGGTTTCGGGGGTGGGGGCTGAGGGGGGGCACTGGCTGTGGATGAGCTGAACACAAGCGGCGGTGCTCGGTGCAGTTGAGGGGTGGCAATTCCCCACCCCTTCCCCCAGGAAGTGGCTGATGCCTGAAGCCCACCATCATGACAATGAACAACAGCATTCTGGCCCCAACAACCCAGGGCCGGTGCCCCCCCCGGGGTGGCAAGGCTGGCAGGGCTCGCTCTGGTTGTTCCTAAGGGTGGCTATCCTCAGATCGGGTACCGCCAGCTCTCCTGTAGCTGCTACAGGTATCCCAGCACCAAGTGCAATCGCCTTCCTGTCTCTGATTCATACCACACGCGGCTGTCACGGTGTGGGCACGTGGGCCTGAGATGTGGAACACGCCGGCACGGCTCACACCAGCACCGTGGCACCGATGGCATCACACCGGGAGGGCGGCAGCTCCTCCCGCCCGCGGGGAAGGGGACTGGGTGCCTGGCGGGCTGCCTTACCGACTGGTCGGTGGTGAGCGGCGTGTACCCCGTCATGAGGAAGTGCAGCCGGGGCGTGGGGATCAGCGAGGCGATCAGCCCGATGAGGTCGTTGTTCATGTACCCGGGGTACCTGAGTGTGGTGGTGCTGGCGGACATGATGGTGGAGACCTGGGGGGAGAGGATGGGCTCAGTGTCTGTGTCACCACGGGGTTGCAAAGCACCTTCAAACCTTGCTTCACTCAGCTGTGATGGGGAAAGCTGGAGCGCCTGTGGAGCCCACCCTGGGAAGGGCAAAGGACCCTCACTCACAGCTCCAGGCTGCCCACCAGCACAGCCAGCCCACAGGGCAGGTTCAGACCCAACCAAAGGCAGTGGGGAAGCCCCGTGCTGGCTTCTCTAGAAAGAAGAACCCTTCTCACCAGCTGGTTGATCTGAGAGAATGACGGGTTCTGAATGTGCAGCCGGTCTGTGGCAATCCGATTCAAGGCCGTGTTGTCCAGAACCACCTGCAAGAGAAAAACCAGCTCTGTGAAGAGCCTCAGAGGCAGCCTGAAGACAGACAGCCCCAGCCACGTATCTGAGGGCACCAGCTCGCCTGGGACAGGCCCCGAGCGCCGCAGCCTGGCGGAGCCCTCTGTGGCAGGTGGCAGACACTGGAAACCACAAGCTGACTCATCTGTGGAGCGTAACTGACACTGTCAATGGAAGCTCTTCCCTCCCAGTCTTGGCTGTGGTTCCCAGTGCTTGCCCAAAGAGCACTTGCTGCCTGTGGGCCAGCACCTCGCAGCAACCTTCAGCCCCCAGCAGCTCCTGCCCTCCCCTGTGCAGAGGGATGAGTGGTGAGGCCCTGAAGCAGGCTGGAGATGCTGCTGCCTGGCTGAGGCTGGTGGGTGCTGAAAGCGATGCTGGAATGGAATCCCAAGCAGAAAGCTGCAGCGCAGCGATGGGGAGGAAGCACAGCAAGTCCTGGCTGCTGGGGGAAGAATCTGTGGGAGCCTGGGTGCAGAAACACCGAGCTAAGCAGCTCAGCAGGGCTTAGAACAGACCCCTCTCCCTGGAGCCACCGCATCTTTAAGAGCCTGGAGCATCTCCCCTGTGAGGAAAGGCTGAGTGAGCTGGGGCTGTTCAGCCTGGAGAGAAGAAGACTCAGGGGGGACCTTATTAATGGTTATCAATATCTGAAGGGTGGGATGCAGGGGAAATGGCCAGCCCCTTCTCAGTGTCTGTGGGGACAGGACAAGGGGCAATGGCTGCAAGTCAGAGCATAGGAAGTTCCCCAGCAACCTGGGGCAGAACTTTTCCCCAGTGAGGGTGAGGGAGCCCTGGGACAGGCTGCCCAGGGGGTGTGGAGTCTCCTTCTCTGGAGAGATTCCAGCCCCGTCTGGACACCGCCCTGTGTGCCCTGTCCTAGGGACCCTGCTTTGGCAGGAGTTTGGACCCCATGGGCTCTGGGGGGCCCTGCCAATCCCTGTGATTCTGTGATCCACTCAGCCCTTCTGGACAGGGGCACAGGGGTTACAGCTGCCTATAGGCACGGCACACGCCTCTGTGGCACTCAGCCACCCCCAGCTACGGCACTTGTCCCAGCCAAAGCTGCTTTTTCAAGGGGCTGGGGGATGGTGCCAGGCAGGAGCGGGCTGGGGGCCGGCCTGACAGGCAGCGGGACGCTCACCACGCAGTCAGCGTTCTGAGTCAGCCTCTTGAGCGTCAGCAGAGAGTTGTAGGGCTGAACTACAACATCGCTCATCTCATCCTGGTTTGGGAAAACCGAGTAGGTCTCCACCAGCTTCTTGGGGTACCTGGTGAGAAAGTGGAGATGCTTCAAGGGTTAACACCCTCCCCCCCTCCAAGCCAGCGCTCTCTCTCCTCCCACAAGCTGCCTTCCCGGGCTCCTGGGGCTCAGGACAGCAGTGAGTCACCAGCACTGCATGCCAGAGTGATCCCAGGGAGGGAGAGAATTTGTCCCAGCAGTGCCTACCCCAGCAGCACAGGAGCAGGCTGCCAGACAGAGCTACAGGCAAGGCTGAGCCATCCACAGGCTGGTTACCCAGCTGCTTACGAGCCTGTTCAAGAGGCTGCAAGCTGAAACAGGCTGGGATGGCAGCTCAGCGCCCACAGCTACAGCCTCCCGCCCTCCCCTGCCCAGTGAGGTGTCAGAAGGCAGCTGCCTGATAAGAAGGGCTGAGGGAAGGCAGTTTGGACAGCACAAGTCCAGTTTGGGAGGCTCTGAAATCCCCAGGCACATCAGGAGCTGTCCCTTCGCCGGGCAGGGTGCCAGGCATTGCACAAGAGAGTGTTTGGGTGGGGGTGGCGGCTCTGAGTCAGCGCTCAGCAGCTCCCAGCTTGGGCAGGGTGCCCAGGCCAGGCCAGACTCTGCCCTCGGGGAAGGGGACAAGGGGAGATGCTCACCTGTCATTCAGTCTCTCCAGCAGGTAGGAGCCCAGCCCGGAGCCCGTTCCCCCAGCGATGGAGTGGCAAAGCACAAACCCCTGGAAGGAAGCAGAAGGCAGGCAGCTGAGCCCCCAGAGCAGGCAGAGCCACCACTGCCACCTCCAGTGGAGATTTGGCAGCCAGGGCAAGAGCTTCCCCCCACTCCATGACAAGTGAGGGCATGGAGCTGAAGCCTGCAGAGAGAGGGGAGGTTAGGCCTGGCTCAGCCCCACACTCCTCAGCCCACCCCTGCCAGCATGGGTGGAATGTGCATCTCCAAGCACACCACAAAGTGTGACTGCTGCTCAGCTTCCTGGAACCCTCCTAGCCCAAAAGGGACTTCAGAATAGGCCAACATCCTGCTCAGGGGCCAGCCAGGCTCAGAGAAGGTTCTCATCCTTTTCTCTGAGCCCTCCCATGCCATTCCCCTCCTTCTAGAGCACCCGAGGCCAAACTCGCTCTACCCAACTCCAGGGCAGGGCCCGCTGAGGGCTCTTGGATCATCTGCCACCTTATTGTACGATGACATTTTCCCTCTTGCTGTTGCCATAGAATCACAGAATCAGAGGGGTTGGAAGGGCCCTCCAGAGCCCATGGGGTCCAACCCCCTGCCAAAGCAGGGTCCCTAGGACAGGGCACACAGGGCGGTGTCCAGACGGGGCTGGAATCTCTCCAGAGAAGGAGACTCCACACCCCCTGGGCAGCCTGTCCCAGGGCTCCCTCACCCTCACTGGGGAAAAGTTCTTCCCCAGGTTGCTGGGGAACTTCCTATGCTCCAACTTGCAGCCATTGCCCCTTGTCCTGTCCCCACAGACACTGAGAAGGGGCTGGCCATTCCCCCTGCATCCCACCCTTCAGATATTGATAACCATTAATAAGGTCCCCCCTGAGTCTTCTTCTCTCCAGGCTGAACAGCCCCAGCTCACTCAGCCTTTCCTCTCAGGGGAGATGCTCCAGGCCCTTCAGCATCTCTGTAGCTCCTCTGGACTCTCTCCAGGAGATCCCTGGCTGTTTGATCCCAGGGAGCCCAGCACTGGACACAACACTCCAGGTGGGGCCTGACCAGGGCAGAGCAGAGGGGGAGGATCACGTGACAGCCTGATGCAAACACCAGGGAGCCCTGCCTGTCTTTGCACAGGTAAGGGGTTTACATGGATGGTAGTCAAGGTCCTGCTCAGAAGCACGTGGCAAAGCAGCCAAAGAGCTGTCAGTACCCCTGGTACCCCTCTGACCTGGTGGGAGACAAAGCGAAGCTGCACCTGCCTGCGCTCATTCCACGTGTTTCAAATCATTCTGTGAGTCTATGAAGGTTTAGATTGGATCTTAGGGGGAAGTTTTTTACAGAGAGAGAGGTGAGGGGCTGGAACAGGCTGCCCAGAGAGGGGGTGGGTGCCCTATCCCGGGGGGTGTTCAAGGCCAGGTTGGCTGGGGCCCTGGGCAACCTTGTGTAGCTCCAGGCCTGGAGGTTGGTGGCCCTGCCTGTGGCAGGGGGTTGGAGCTCTGTGATCCTTGGGGTCCCTCCCAACCCAGCCCAGGTTGTGATTCTGTGATTCTAAAGCACACAGCAGCTTCAGGTCTAAACACCATGGTGCTGGAGGAGAGGCAGGAGGTGCCTTGTGCCAGCACAGACACCCCTACACACGGGGACCTTCACTGGAGGACGAGCAGTGTGTGTCAGGCTTCAGCTGATGTTGGGGGGAGCCCCAGCATGGAGGTGGAACAGGGAAAGGAAGAAGCACCGTAATGCCTGGAACTCTTCCCACGGGTTGCATCCTGCAGGAAGTGCCTGATGCAAGCAGTATTGGGGGTAGAAAAATGCCCTGCTGAGCATACAGTAAGGTTTCCAGGGAAGCCTGGCAGATGCAGCAGGGATGGGAGAGACCTCCTTTCCCCAGTTCCCCTCTCTATGTGTTCTACAGCACCTAGACTGCACACAACAGGGGCTGAGGGTGTTGGTTGACTGCAGGCTGAATGAGTCAGCAGCGTGCCCAGGCGGCCAAGAAGGCCAATGACATCCTGGCTTGTGTCAGATATAGTGTGGCCAGTAGGTCTGGGGAAGTAATAGTGCCCCTGGACTGGGCACTGGTGAGGCTGCACCTCGAGTGCTGGGTCCAGTTCTGGGTTCCTCCCCATCAGAAGGACATGGAGGTCCTGGAGCGAGTCCAGAGAAGGGCAACCAGGCTGGGGAAGGGGCTGGAGGGCAAATCCTCTGAGGAGCAGCTGAGGGAGCTGGGGGTGTTGAGCCTGGAGAAGAGGAGGCTGAGGGGAGACCTTCTCCCCACCTCCCCTGCCCTGCCAGGAGGGTGCAGAGAGGTGGGGGATGGTCTCTTCAGCCAGGGGCCAGGAGATGGGACAAGGGGCAATGGGCTCAAGCTGCCCCAGGGCAGGGTCAGAGCAGATGGGAGGGAAAAGTTCTTCCCTGGCAGAGTTGTGGGGCTGTGGCAGAGGCTGCCCAGGGAGGGGCTGAGTCACCTTCCCTGGGTGTGTTTAAAAAGGGGAGATGAGGTGCTCAGGGATCTGGTTTAGCTTAGGAGGGGACTGGTTGGACTCAATGATCTTCAAAGGTCTTTTCCAACCTTGTGATTGTGTGATTCTGTGAGCTCAGAAAACACCAAGCAGGGCAACCGGGATCCAAATCCCCTGATTTACTTACTTCCAAACTGTCGCTCCCATCAGCCTCTCTGTCTATGATATCAAAAATATCTTCGTGGATTTTCTCTCCCTGCAAGAGAGATCAGACCAGGGTTTGTTCCTTTCCCACACGAAATGGTGAAGAGCTGCTCAAGCCCGGTGCGACGCCAAGTCAGATGGGCACCCTGCACCCAGGGCGCTGTGTCAGGCATAGTCCCCACTGAATGATGAGGTATTCTTCAGGAACTGAGCGCTGAGCCTGACCTGGGAAGGCCAGGATAAAGCCTGATGCCTAACCAGCTGCCCTGTCTCTGCACCCAGGAGTGGCAGAGCTATTTACCTGCGAGAAGCCGCTGGCCCAGTTATTCCCAGCTCCACCTCCGTGCTCTGACAGGTAGATGTTTTCTGGGTTGTAGAGGTTGGCGTAAGGGGAATTCAGGATGGAGTGGATAACTCGGGGCTCCAGGTCCAGCAGCACAGCCCGCGGGATGTAGTGCTCATCGTCGGCCTTTGAACGAGGAGGAGCAGCGGGATCATGACCCACTCGCAGCTCAGTGCAGCTGCTGAATGCCAGAGGAACTGGGAGTGCGTGTGCCCCCCCCCGGCCATGGCCGAGCACAGCACAGCCGGCGTCTGACCGAACCCACACTCGTCATGTAACGCAGCATCTGTGTGCGCACCCCGAGCCTGTGCAGCGTGCTGGGCAGGTGGAGGGGGGGCGGCTCTGCCCGAACGGGCTCCGCTTGCTGCCGTTACGTAAAGCGGTATCTATGGCAGCTTCTGCCTCCACAACACACCCCTTCCCAGACGGCAGAGCGCAGGCAGGAGGCCTGGCAG
>VZTU01022929.1:0-13567 GCA_013400835.1 Zapornia atra
GCTCCTCACCAACTGCCTCAGTGCGGCTCCTTCCATGGGGTGCCGACCTTCAGGCCCAGCCTGCTCCAGCCTGGTCCCCCACAGACTCACAAGTCCCCCAGCAAACCTGCTCTGGTGTCTCTCCTTGGGCTGCAGGTTTTGCTGCCAGGAGCTTGCTCTAATGAGAGCTTTGCAGAGGGTCACAGTGTCCTTCAGGTGTCTCCACCTGCTCCGGTGTGGGGTCCTCCACATGCTGTAGATGGGATCTCTGCTCCCTGTTGCTGTCCATGGGCTGCGGGGGGACACCTGCTCCTCCATAGGTTTCTCCAGGGGCTGCTGGGACATCTTTCTGTCCAGCACCTGTGACGCCTCCTCCTCCCCTCACCAGTTGTGGTGTCTGCAGAATTTCTTACATCTTCTCACTCCTTTCTCTGGGGGCAGAAAGTGGCTGCTTGCATTTTTTTCCTTCTAAATGTGATTCCCAGAGGTGCTGTGACCATCACTGATGGGCTTGGCCTTGGTCAGCAACGACTCCTTGAATTGGCCGATGTTTACTCTCTGGGGCCTGCAGAGAGCTTCTGGCTGCTTCTTGCAGAAGCCACCCCTGCAGCTCCCCTTCTCCACCAGAACCCAGCCACACATAACTACAACAAGTTATCAATAGAGAAACTTAACACTTTTGCCTCTTGTTGTATTTGAATCCCAGTGCAGGTTATTTTAAGCATAGCTGTAGTCCTGTTGCTTGCCACTTGGATACAGACATAGCAGCCAGTACAAGATACAGAGCATAGAGGAATACCTCAATACATAAGAAAACAAATCCTTTGCTCATTTGCAAAGATACAATTCCAACTGCTTCCAGAGACATGGCCCGAATACCTGGAGGGAGCATCCGTCCTAGCAACGAGAGGGAATTCCAACAGCAAAGGCACTGTGACTACTCCACAACAGAGAGAATAGTGGTTCCCATACTTAAAAAGCACAATATATATTTTTATTAATGACCAAGAAAATAGTTATTAAAAAGAAAACTAGGCATATGGGAGGCAAGAGCCTTAGTGAGGGCTGAGGTTCTGATGGGAGCAGGGGAACTACTGATGAAATAAAATTTTGTGCTTTAAATATTTGTAAAGGCCAAAACATCCCAAACCAGCCTTTCAGGACATGAATAAAAAATGTCAAAACAGTTCCACCAATAGGTGTGATTCTGTGATTCTGTGTCCTAATTGTCCCAAGACTGTGAGGCATCTTTTGTTATTGCACACAGTGAACTTGGAAATCAAAGATACTGAAACCTTCCGTTGAACTGGTGTTTGCAGAATCCTGTCTATATTCTTTCTCACCTGAGACCAGGTATCTCTCCAGATCTGCTTCATCCTCATCTACAGCATTCTTTGGCTACTCTGAACATGGGGAATTCCAGCTCCTAAAGACAAAAAGTGAAGAAGCAATTAGCCCAATTGCATCCACAGTATCATTGCACCAGCCTTTTAGACTAAGATTATTCGAGGTATTATACTAATTCCCTAGCAAAGCAGGCCTTTTAAAGGCCTTAGAGGCTGCCTAATTTATACAGACTTTCTTTAAACATCCTAGGGGAGGAAGTGTTCTGTGGGGCTTACGCTTATCTCTCAGGTGGTGTAGTGTCCCAGGTCAGGTCACCCCATGACGAGGGTGGTATATATACAAAGTGAATGGAGATAATCGGATGTTTTTCATAAGCAACATCCCCTTGCAATAGACAAAAGTTCATGCTAATCAAGATCAAATTGGATGCTGCACCTGAAAACTAATGAAGGAAGTATTTGAACCACTTTCAAATGCACTAGGGGAAACAGTTCCAAAAAAGCCCAATCAACTCAAGGCAGGTTCAGGAAAGAATAATGCAGGACTCATAATTCAACTGTATTTTCTTTCCTGCATCTTTCCACCATCACTTTTTTCCTCCTTTCCAATCTACAGGATCCACTTCCCTTTCCTTTCTGCCTATTCTACTGCATTAAGCAAGATGTAGTGATTATGCAATGACAACTTTCTTAAACAGCCCAGTGGCATGGCTAAATGATGCATATGAATAGAAGAAACATTCTCCTGATGCAACTAAAAGGTCAAGCACAGGTAGTCAGCTGCTGATGCCCAATGGCACGTCCAGTTGCTTGGCTGTGCTGTGTGGGAAACACCGTGGTTGAGGTGTATTGTCATCCTACCCAGTTACAAGCAGGATTTTAGAGAATGACAGACACACAAGCATTCATATCTGCTGTTAGCATTGTTTAGCAGAAAAAAAAAATTAAAAAATCCTTTAGGTTGTCCAGTCATTTCAATTTCTCTTAGGACCCAGTTTTTAAAAAAAAAGTAGAAGAAACTGATTATTTCACTGTGGATAGGAATATGGAGGAGGTCACCATATGTGTAGGATAAATATCCTCCTGCTGCAAATTCCTATCAGTCAGTCACAATCATCTGGTCTGTGGGATAAAAATGTCTCAGATACTGTGGACTCAAACATCAGAATTGCCCATCTCATTTACAGTCCTTACTGCTGTGCAGCAGGATCAGCCGTGGAGTATAAGGTGATTTTCAGCCAATCGCCCTTTCTCTTCTTTTCTTTTTTAATTGAATCTTCAGCTCCTCCCTTTTACCAATGTTAAAGTTTAAAAAAAAACCCTGAAGAGACTATATGATAGTCAGGAGAATCGAAGGAGAATCGCAGAAGAACCGATTGTGCTCATGTTAGAAGATGAGATTGCTCTGAAGAACTTCCAGCAGATCCTCTCCAACCCTGCTGTAAGGAAGGGCAATGAGGGAAAGGGAGAGGATCTCAGGGAGGAAAAGAAAGGCCAAGCAATAGCTGAAAAGACAAAATCCTTTCTTTTTGCTCTGCGTACCATCTCTTGTCGCTTTCTCACACTCACGTTCCCCCCACCCTCTCCCTGGGGCAGTGGGCTAAAGGGGACTGCAGTACACAGCGTAGCTTTGGCTTTAAACTGAAACCGAGTCCACACCTGATGTTTCCATTTCTAGAGCTCTGGAAGGGAATGGGCAGGAGGTAAGAGCATCCCTGAAGAAGCAAGGCTTCTCTGGCAGAGCTGCTGCAGCAGCAAAGCTATTAATAAATGTTTGCAATCTTTTAATCATTCTGCTAAATTGCCATCGTGTTCTTGCAAACCCCATAGTGTGTCAGTGCAGCTGCCTCCTCCCGCCTGCCTCCCCGTGTTCGTGCATGTGAGTGAGGGGGAACATCAGGAACATGCTCATATCTGAGGGCTGCTGCAGCGTTACAGGGAAAATGATTTTGACAAGTGACTTTTTTAATCTCCCCTGTTCCAAAGAAAGCAGCCCTATTAGGTACATCTATAAACTGTACTTCCACCTGGTTTTCCTTCTCCAGCAAATCCCACCTGCTCAATCCAGACACTAAACTTTCCCTCAAGGAAATATCACATCTGATCTGCCATGGCTTGGGACCTGCCACCCAGGAGGCCACATCTCTTGGGATGTGGTAGCACTTCAGTCACAATCAGATGGCTCACACAAAAATACTCAGCAACAGAACATTTTTGTTCACATTACGTGACCCGCTATGGAGCTGATAGTCATCAGGATACAACACAAATGTATATCGTTTCAGGCTTTTATACAGGGTCAGTTAGTCAGAATATAAGTGGACTGGAAAGCTGTGATCCTATTTATGTCAAGAGATAACATTTCAGGATGAAAAGGATTAATACTTTTAAATATATTGTCTATTTGCCTCTTCATGTGCCTAAAGCATATCCATTATTGTCCAAACCAGGATATAACAGACAAAGCTACCTTCTAACGTCATGGTGGAGATCAGCTTAATCCTTTGTCTGTTCCCTCCCCCAGCTCAAACTCTCATCTTCGTCCTAATTATAATAGCATTTGAAATTATCATGGTTTAAAAAAAGATGCCAGCTTATATAATATTCTTATTGCTTATTAATGATTTCAGAAGGGAGAGCAAGTTGCCTTGCATGCTGGGAATTATGCAAACGAAGGCTGAGCCATACCTTGCTGGGCTCCACGAGTTTCTTATTTGGAAGCCTGATGTGTGAGGATTACCATGTAATACCAGATGTTAAGGCTTTTAGTGAATGACAGGCCTGCCGCACATCCTTGAACAAGAAGACATGACAGGCGTCCCATTTCACAGTGATTAGCCTGGGGCACTTTTCAGAGGCAGAAGGCTCGAGGGGAAGTGACTCTAACCGCCCTGCGAGCGTGATAATCCCCTATGATGGCACAGCCTGGAGAGCCTGACTGCTGTTCAGCATGGGAGCTTATGAATAATAATAAAGAAAACATCAGACTAGATATCGGTGACACGGTTACACCGCGCTGACAGCCAGAAAGACACTCTGGATATGAAGTCATAGAATCATAGAATGGTCTGGGTTGGAAGGGACCCCATGGATCATAGAGCTCCAACCCCCCTGCCACAGGCAGGGCCACCAACCTCCAGGTCTGGAGCTACACAAGGTTGCCCAGGGCCCCATCCAACCTGGCCTTGAACACCCCCAGGGACGGGGCATCTACTACTTCTCTGGGCAGCCTGTTCCAGCCCCTCACCACTCTCTCTGTAAAAAACTTCCCCCTAATATCTAATCTAACCCTTCCTTCCTTTAGTTTTAATCTATCCCCCTTGTCCTGCCATTATCTGCCCTTTTAAAAAGTCGAATCCCCTCCTGCTTATCAGCTCCCTGCAGGGACTGGCAGGCTGCAATGAGGTCCCCCCACAGCCTTCTCTTCTCCAGGCTGAACCAGCCCAGCTCCCTCAGCCTCTCTTTGTAGGGCAGCTGCTCCAGCCCTCTGATCATCCTCATGGCTCCTCTGACCCCTCTCCAACAGTTCCACATCTTTCTTGTATTGGGGGCCCCAGCTCTGGACACAGGACTCCAGATGGGGCCTCACGAGGGCAGAGTAGAGAGGGACAATCCCCTCCCTGTCCCTGCTGCCACCCCTCTGCTGATGGAGCCCAGGATCCCATTGGCCTTGCGAGCTGCCAGAGCCACTGCTGGCTCATGGTAAGTCTCTCATCCACCACAATCCCCAAGTCCTTCTCAGCAGGGCTACTCTCAAGAAGTCCTTGAGTCCATTACTTAACCTAAAGTTACTTACACCCTGTCCTCCAAACAACACCTCCTCTATAAAGCTGTGACATGTGAAAGGCACTAAAGACCTGAACTCAAGGCCTAGTTTGTGTCCTTCCATCTTTGGTGTGTGCTGCTGCAGTAATCTTTCTGTTGGCGAACGCGGCGTAGAGTAGGAGGGACCGTGAATGGGAGCAGGAGCTCTGTATCCATGTTGTAATCTGCTGCATTTCTATTGAAAAATGAGGTTCAATATAAGGTGACACCATGAGTCTCTGATAGTAAGAGACTATTAAAAGACTAATGAAGTTGCTTGCCCCCACACTTACAGCGGAACACCTGCACCCTGCAAGTCCCAAAAATAAAAGAGCTCTGTATGCATGATTTAAGTAAACTAATTAAATAAAATTATTTTAAAATTATTTTGTTAATGCCTGTGATCTGACTCACAGATGTTGGATTTACAATGCTGGGTAGCATAGTAATGGAGAAATAATAGGGAGTATATGTGCTTTTTCAAGGAAAGGGTTTATCAATGTAGCAGTATACATTAAAATGTTGAGAGCTGAAGTTGAATGTATGTTTTAGAGGATCATAATAAACACTCAAAACCACCTTTATGCTTTTTTGAAATCCTGCATCTTACAGAAATAAAGAACTTTAAAATTATTGTTTAAATAGCTGTCCCTCTGTGTGCCACAAACAAAGCTGAGGGAGTTTTGGTTTGGCCAAGTGGCTGGGGAGGGGACAGGGAAGGGGAAGAGAGAGAACAGGTTAAAAGAATCAATCCATCTCCTGGAGACAAACCATTGCATGCAGAAAACTTCCCATGTCAGCATATTTAGTAATACATGTGGGAGCCATGCAGACAGTGCTGGACGTTAGGTGACAGCGTTGGGAGTGCCATGTCCTGTGCTAGCCCTGCATTTCCTCAGCATGGCCCCACCCTGCTGTTTACCCAGAGAAGTCCCTTAGGTGCCCAGTGCCAGCCAACGAAGAGGAGCCATGCTGTACCAAAGCAATGGTTCCTGTGATGCTACGGGATGAAAAATCTTCCCACCTCCACACATCCTACACAGAGGAAAAGACCAAACCCAGCCCACACTTAACTGTCTCCAGCTTAGTTTCTTGACCCATGAGCAGGTACCAGTTTTAAGCTACACACAGGCCACACCACCAATTCTTGACCCATCTCACATTCTGTCGCTATACCATCTTGCACATTGCTGGCTGGAAGAGTGGTACTTGGCTTGGCACAGAGACACAGGCAGCCCAGGGTGCTGACATACAACAGGCATATGCTGAAATGTGGGGAAAAGTGAGCTCCCTTAGGAAAGATGGAAAATGAAACCAGATGCCACCAGTAGTGAGAGAGAGAAGAAACCAGATCTGATCCTTTAGATGACTTGATGGAAGCTGCTCATGTTCAGAGGCAGGAGGACCAAATTCAGCTCTAATTAAGTTACAGTAGGATAAACATGATCTTTTAAGCATCACAGGTATGAAACAGGGACAGAGAAGGTCACATAGCAACAACTGCTTGAGTTCCAGCACAGAGTGCTATGGAATTTTACTGAGGTGGCCTGAGGGACATGCCCTGGGTCAAGTGCTCCCACATCACCTCACTGTGGCAGATGCCACCAAGCATTGCAAGAAAGTTGCTATGTGCACCAGCATGAGCTTTAGCTTGGGACCAACCAGCAGCAGGCAGAAGTCATCTCAAGTGCCTGATCAACCCCCACCCCGTGCCCTCAGGGCAACTGGTGGAATCAGCCTAGCAAATGCAGCAAGATATTTGTTTAGTTTGCTTCTGCCTTTGCAGTGTGCATGGCTGGAAAAAGCGACAGATATTTGCAGTCTCTTTCACTCAGGTGCAAGCATATCTTCAGAAAAAAAAACATTAACAAAATAAAAGCAAAAAGCCCCAGCCAGCTTCCCAAAATAGGTCAGATGCTTCCAGTGCTTTTCGTCGTCTTTGATCTCTAACAACCAGTGCCTCTGGAAATGTGTTTGCAGTGACTGGGCTTGGTGAGCACCCCCAGTCAGCACAGCAGAAATAAAAGAGTCACAGTTGATTCTCTGCCCCCAAATCTGCACTCACACACTGCACCCCGCTTTGCTCTGGGGAGGCTTTCGCTGGCTGTGCTGGGCAGTGGGACACTGCAGCAAGAGCAGACGGGTGGGGAGGGCTCTGTCAGAGTGGGTCAGACAACGAGTTGAGACCCGTGTGCTCCAGCTAGGCAGTGCCTGACACGCTCTTTGCACCAAGCTGACACCGGTACAAGCCAGGACCCTGCAGCTGCCTTGGGGAGCCCCGGCCGTACCCCACCGAGCAGCTCCACAGCAGCTCCCCTCCTCCCTTGCACACGTCGCTGCTGCCCTGCTGGAGCCAGGCAGCAGGCAGGGATTATATAAATGAAGTTGCTCCAGGATGCCTGTCCTCTCGCCTCAGCGCCACAGCCACTGAGTGATGGATGCACTGGAAAATGTTTTTCATTGCCTCCCTCATTAGGGAGACAAGTGCTCTGCAGAAGGCATCTCTGATCCTGTGCTGCTCTAGGCTGCTGGAGTTAAACATGAAGCTGTGGAGAGAAAGGATTGTTCAGAATATGGCAACATAAGCAGATAGGTCTTACGGTGAAATAGGACCCTGGCTTAATGTGCACATGGGAATTCAGGAGAAAGAAAAAGCAGAGAGCAAAGATCTGTGAGACAAGCAGAACTAGACATATTATTTTTGTTTCAGAGCAGCCTGCCCACCAACTCATATGTGAAGAAGGTGGCTCAGAGTAGGCTCTGTTTATGCCAGAAGAGCTTCTATTAGCTCAATTATTATAACTGCATAATAACTCAATAATTTATTTGTAGCACTCTTTGAAGTAGAAACATGTTATTTGCCTCATTTTGCCAATGTGAAATCCAGACCTAGAGAGATTAAGGGCCAGACTTCTGTGCATATGAAGGTGCCCAGTGCCCACTGAAAT
This sequence comes from Zapornia atra, assembly GCA_013400835.1. NCBI lineage: Eukaryota > Metazoa > Chordata > Aves > Gruiformes > Rallidae > Zapornia > Zapornia atra. The sequence continues at coordinate 8,078 of VZTU01022929.1, forward strand.
CAAAGGCAGTTACGCACCCAAATTGTGAGAGGGTTTTTCATGAGCAACGCAGATCGGTGGGGCAGCTGGGACTTTCAGCAGCCCACTAATCTTACCTCACTGATGGTGCCCTGCCCTTGTGAAAATCATATTTATTTTTTCTTTTTCATCTTGCTCCAAATATCTCAACATAGTCTCCACTTTGTCAGACTCCTCTACATCTGTGCTTACCCACAGGTGACATACTGGTTACCCAAGAGCCATGGGTTGTCCTTCCTTCCCTAACAGCCAAGCTCCAGGGTTTGCTGTGTCAGCGTTGTCATTATCATTATTATTGTTTGTTTCTAATACTTTTACTTTGCTTTACCAATAGTTGTTCCACAGGTTTCTGAGGAAGTCTTGCAGGATCATCACTGACAAGCAGCTTTACAAAGTGCATCCTCTGTTTAAGTGCCATTCAGTGCAGAACAAACACCGAGTCCCATCTCACTAGCAGGCTCTGAGATCTGCTCTCCCTGGAGGTACTGTTCTCCAGTGCAGGCTGGAAGGTGAGGAAGACTCTCCAAGGCTGCTCCAAAGCTTACAGCAGCCTTCACCATGTACACCTCCCTACAGGTAGCAAGAAGTTAAAATCCCACTAATGCTATTGGATTCTTTGTCAAGGAGCAATTTTTCAATTACACATAATTAATAGTAATTACCCTTTATCTTCAGAGACCAGAACAAAGAATAATTAATCCATCTTAACATCCCCGTTAAGGAGGTTTTAAACATGGGGGTTTTACATAGCAGATTACATAGTAACTTACGTGGCCTGCTGTTCAGTCTGTGTTCCCTAATGCAGGAAGGAAAAAGAGAATCCTGAACAATCTCAACTAATATTCTAGTTTTTGCCTTAATTTAATTACCTAGCTTGGAAAAAGCTGTTTGCTTCTTGCAGCGGCTTGCTGCAAATGAAGTGTGCTGCCTACAGACCTCTCCTATACAGAAGCAGTTTTAATATATTTGATAATTAATGACATTCAAGTGGACATTGTACTCATTTTAAACGTGTATCTTTACAGGAGTAAAGCATTTGGGATTACTTCCATTGCAGAGCTGGAGAAAAAGAAGCTCAGAGGTTTATGAGCAGCTCCTTACTTGGCACACCACCTTTTTGCACTGCTTCTCTCTCACACTGTTTTTATCTTCACAGGAAGGGAAGAGTCATGATTCTGTGTTCATTCTGGACAGCAAACTCATAGACACTCATGCCCTTTATCAGATCTTAAAATTTGGTCTCAGCCTTCCAAAGTACTTCCAACTTTCAGTACCTCAGTGGAAGCTCACCTTGCAGCACTTCAGGTGTCTCTCAGAGCACAGAGTCACCATTAATCTGAACAGAAAATTCCTTTCCTTCACTATTAAAAAAGAAATACTCAAGGAAACATGAATTTTATGAAACTAATATAACTATATATTATATATACTAATATAACTATATATATTATTTATTAAACTAATATAACTATATATATAATAACTACTGAAGTTATTGTTATGAACTTCAGTAGTTGAAGATCACAAGCCACTGAAAGAGGCAGAAACAGAATTTGCTTCAAACACGTGGTTTCAGGAGACAAATATTCCAGGTGGCAGGATGACAGCGAAGATGAGGGCAGTGCTGCAGGCAGCACGTGTGGCAGCTCTGGCAGACAGACCAGCAGCCTCTGGCCCGTGACAGCTTGGGTGCCCAGGAAGCTTATGATGAGTGACTGCACACTAAGGTGATAGAAAAGGATAGCTTTTATTCCTACATGTATTGATCCAAGGGATCCTGATCTAAAAAGAGGGGAGCAGAGAGATACAAAAAATAGGGGGAGTAAAAGGGAAGGGACTGAAGGGAGGAGAACGTCCCAAATGTTAAATGAAAGCATCTGTGTGAAAGCCTCCAGGCCAACATGCTCAGAGAGTGCACTCTTCTGTCTCAGTGACCTTGTGAAGACAAACTGAACAAAAAGCTTCAGGCAACATCAGACAGAGGATTTAAGAAGCAGTTTTAATTTTAGCCAGATTGTGCTGTATTTTCGACTGCAGGGTTATCTGGGGATGCAATGTGCATACAGTGGAACAAACTGTAGTTGTCACCCCCCACTCTGGTACCACACTCGATGGCAACTTTCAGTTCTGTGCCTCCAGGGGGAAGCAAAAATCATGGTTTTGGCTACGCAGGGAGGATGAAATTTCAGTACCACGAGGATGGAGTACCAGCACATCCTAATTTTACTGCAGAATGTAATGACTTACCTAGCTTATGCACCAGCAACATACAAGACCTAGACTCCCCCAGTTTGCACTAATATGCTGGTTCCCTCTGCTCACGTTGTATCCTTGCTCTGCATCCCCAGACTGACAGCTGTCTACTGTGAATAAATTGTTGATTCCCCCAGTACCTCTATAAAATGGAAATATCCTACCTAGAAAGATTGCAAGGATTCCCTAACTGATACCTGTTTTTTCAGTGAATGCATTTGCTGGTAATTTTAATTATAGCAAATAAATACAAACTCTAAGAGCTGGCTATATACAGTAAAACATCTGCATTAATCATGGTGTCTGTTGCAGCTTATTAGCACAATTGATTCTGTACTATACAAATGCAATCTAACTCTCAATCTGGAGATTATAAATGCCTTATAAATCAAAATGAGGGTCTAGATCTTCAAGCCTGCAGTAAAATGTCAAATCATGAACTAAAATGGAATTAAAAGCAACCCAGGACTGACTGGGAATAACCCCACCATATGCACACTACCACATGTGACAAGCATGAGCTGGGAAAATGAGACCTGAGTATTCCTCCTGCACTCCTGTAGCATCGCTGCTCTATAAGACAACCACTGATGAGCTGATCATCTTCTGTCCAAAGTTCTCAAACTGCTTTATGAATTGTCTCTGATGTGTACAGGCAGCACACATTGTTTCTGCCATCCTCATATACTCTGTCCTCCATAATTTCTATTTGATAAGCCATCCTGAGGCCACACTGTCTCTCCAAGTCTGCAGGAGAGCCATCCATCCTCTCTCTTGGCAGGTTCTCTTGAGCCCATCTTCAATTTAAACACCGTTTTCTGAATTTTCCTCTCTCAGATCTTTTCTTAGGAGACAGTTCTTCACCACCGCGACGGTGTAACTCACCATCGCTTGCGACAGTTTCTTGAATCACTGTCGCTGGGATCAATACAGCAGAGCTGGCAGAGGATGGGAGTGAGGAGGTGGGAAAACAAATGTGAAGATGTTGTAACCTTTTAGTCCTGTGCTGTCAGCTCAGCACACCGTGACGCCTGACCGGACTCACACGGCTTGTACTAACACAGGCAGTGACTCTACAGGGAGCTGTGAGGGCCCAAGGCAGCTCTGTGCATCCTCCAAACCAACAACAGGGAACTAAAGGCAATATCCTATGTGAAATGAAGCAGGACAGGGCTCTCTCACAACACTGCTCTCTCTTTGCATCGTGTCTCTCCTAATCAGCCTCCTGGACCGAAAACTGTGGCCTTCTCTATACGCAGGGCCAGGCTGTAGCATGCACAGTGCACATGTCCTATTGGATTACAGGGCAGAGTGCACTCACATGCTCTGCTTGTCAGAGACACAGCCCTGCCTCTGCAAAGAGAAGGAAACCAGGCAGGGCATGAATGAAAGCAACCCGAGCGGCCCAGGACAACCCGAGCCCAGCCAGAAGGCAGGATGGGGGTTGCCACCAGAAATACAGGGCCAGCAGGCAAACGTACCTTGGCAAGAATGCCAGGAGGCTAAGCCAGGGCATCACTCCATACAGAAAATACATGGAAATGTGTTTGATGTCACTCAAAAATGTGAGAATAGCTTATCATCTAGGAGCTTGCTGTATTGACAAGTGGAACAGATGACAGCTAGATCCCAGTTTGGATATTAAAACACAAAGCAATACAGCAAAGATCAATGCAGTGCGGCCTCTCTCATCGAGTAAATGCTTCTATCTGCATCAGCTTCAAAAGCTGACAAACTTCCCCTGGCTCCTTTGGTCGTGGTTCAACAGAAAAGGTCTCCTGGCAAGTCTGTACTGGACTTTGTGCTTTTTTTCTCCCCTGAGACTCATACCCTGCAGTTCTTTGAAAAAACAACTTGACTCAAAAACATGATCACAGGCAAAGAAGAGAGGAATTAAGGGAAAGGGACAGAGCAGCAGAACAGGCATCTATTTCAGAGGGCAGAAGTTTATCACCCAGGACAGGATTACCACTGGGTTTATCATTGTTTTCTTTGTCTAGAATTAAGGTCATTAAAGAAGATGTTTCCACTCTGAATTAGCAATGAGTTCCCACTTAATTTACGGTGCCTCAGCGCTCCCATGTGATCTGGCTCCAGGGACCCTGGCAGCAGTGCTGCTCCCGTCATAGAATCACTTGGGTTGGAAGAGACCTTCAAGATCACGGAGTCCAACCACAGCCTAACCCTGCCTAGTCCACTTCCAGACCATGTCCTCAAGCACAACATCTACATGCCTTTAAAATCCCCATAGGGGTGGTGACATAGCCTTTTCCTGGGTTTTTTAGGATGCAATCTCAAATTTACTAAATGCTGGTAGCAGGGATGCTGGAATCAGCGTCGTTCTCCAATGCCACTGAAGGAATTTCTTTGGAAAAGAAAAAACCTGTGAAGAGAAAGGAGGGAAGTGACATGCTGTTACAAACAGTGTGGAGTCACCACATCCATGAACAGACAAAAATAATGAAGATGATGCTGGGAAGCAAAGGGGAAAGGGACAGAGTAGATAAATCCAGGTACAGGGAAGGCAGCAACACTTTCCACAGGCTACTATAAAATTAAAACAAGATTTTAAACCTTTTTAAAGATATTTTGGGGGTTTTTTTTTACAGCTGTGCCTAATCATGATGGGAATGCCCTAACCGGCGCCTCCCCCCGCCTCATGGTCGGGTCCCCACCTCGTGTCTCTCCCCGGTGCCGTCTCACCCCAGACCTTTCCAGAGAGCGCTCCCGGCTTCGTCGCATCACGCCGGAGGTCGCGGCTCTGAAAGCGGCTGCAGGACTAACTCGAAGGAGCTCTGCTCCGCGCTTTTCTCGGCTGGTGTCACCCGTTGGACAGCCCGCACGCCCGGCCGCCCCGCACCCGCAGCCTGAGGCGCTGTGAACACCGGAGCGCAGTTTTGCGAGGTAGCGAAGGCAGCGAGCCCCTCCGGGAGCACGGGGGAGGCGCTGGGCGCCCCGATGGAGCCCGCAGCCCCGCGGGATAGCCAGAGCTGCAGCACCGGGTCTGTCCTCAGCCCTCTCCCCAGGGCGGCTGCGGTCAGGCGAAGGACACCCCGTGTCCATCGCCGAGGCGTTTTGGCACCAGACGAAGCGGGCTCAGCCGAGGTGGGCTGAAACGCGACGAGCAGACTAGCGGAGCGCGGAGCCCGGGACCCACGAACCCCCCCGGGCTCCCCAGGGCTCCCCAGGACCCCCCAGGGCTCCCCAGGGCCCCCGGCC
>VZTU01022929.1:13594-39223 GCA_013400835.1 Zapornia atra
GGGGAAGTCCTTCCTTTGTCCCCGCCCTTGCACGGCAGCAATTGGCGGAGGGACGAAGAGACTCTTCGCCCGTTGGCTAAGCTCGGCGTCCGTCCAGACCGGCGCCGCCGCCATGGTTCGCTTCAAGAACAGGTGAGGCCGGTATCGGCGCTGCTGTGAGGCTCGTGCGGATTCGCGGCCTGACGCGCGCCCCGCTCCCCCAGGTACGTGCTGTGCGAGGTGGTCTCGGAGGACCCGCGGTGCCGGCAGTGCATCGAGNNNTGGGCGTCGCCGTCAGGGAGGCCATCGGGCGCGTGCACGGGGACTACGGCCTGGCCTGCTGCTCCATCTCCTTCACAGGTGGGGGCCGGGCGCCCCGCCCTGACCGGAGCGCCTCGGGGAAGGGCCGGGGCGCGGGGGGCCGGGCTCAGCGGTGCGTGTGTGTCCCCGCAGTGAAGTACCTGAACGCCTACACCGGGACTGTGCTCCTGCGGTGCCGCAAGGACTTCTACCGGCTGCTGTGCTCCGCGCTCCCCTTCGTGAGGCAGCTGGAGAGCCGGGCCCAGCGCTACCCCTGCTTCCTCAACACCCTGCACGTCGGAGGTCAGTCAGCCCCAGCGCTGCGTCCGGAGCCTCTGGCGCTCGGGGGGCGGCCGCAGAGCTTGCTCGTACCGGGCAGGCCTGCTCGAACGTGGTGACCCCGGGTGGGTGCTCAGGGTGTGGGAGACACGCGTCCCGGGGTCGCTAACGGGCAGCCTCTGGCAGGGATAAGAAACAGGCACCAGCAGTGCTTTGTGGGCCCCCTTGTTAATCGTGCTTGTGTGTTACCTTTCACACAAAACCAGAGCAGCAAATACCATAGCACATTATTTTCTGTTAAAAATATGTATTTCCAAAGCACAGCATCATCCACCTCCTGAAAATCAACCACTCTGGGCAAGCACTGGCCATGGCAGATACTACTCTTCTTCCACCCCTTAACCTCAGCAGTGCAGAAACAGCTGGAGCCACTTCTTTTTGCACTTGCATTGATGAAGTTGTTGTCTGGGACACTTGTCAGTCGATACAGTCACCTTCAGAAAACAGACTAGCAGCCCTAAGCCCTGTGGTTGTGTAGATTGTCAGATACTGTTCTTGTGACTCCCACAGGTACTATAAGGACATGTCAGAAATTTCTAATTCAGTATAACAGAAGACAGCTGCTGATGTTGTTGCAGAACTGTACAAATGAAGGTAAGTTCCTTTAGCCACTTTCCTAAAATGTGACCAGTTCCTGGGGGCTGTGTAGGGTATGCTGGGCTGCTGCTGGATTCCTGAACCAAGACACATTCTTTTCTTTGGAAGCTGAGGATATCCCACCGTGTGTGAAAGGATCAGTGACCCTCTGTTGCTTTCTCTGTTGCAGAGGAAAGACGGTGTGTACAGAAGTCCTTGTTGAGCTGTTCCCTTACAGAAGAGCAGTCTCAAAGTGGAGATGAGGAAGATGATGATGGCATAGAGACAGACTGAACATTGCCAGTTACTGCTCACCTCTGTCCTGTACCATGTAATCAAGATACTACCGATTATCTTCAGTGTTAAGGAAAGCAAGGGACAGGGAAAGCATCTGTTCATATTTAGACTTAATTCCCCCACTCCAAGTGTTCTTAAATAAACACTATTTTTTAAAAAGTTTTACTGAAGTAGGTTACTTGCCTGTTTCACTCCACTTGCACTCCTAAGGAGCACAGCAGGTCAACGTGGTCTTCATGCTGAGGTAGAAGTGAGCTTTAGGCAGTTGGTGCAGACAAGGAATGTAGTTACTCTCCATCAGCATGGAAGAAGCTTTTAACATCTCTGGGCTTTGCCTTATCTTCATGTGTTATCCAGAGTCACAGAAGCACCAGCTGCACACTCAGGAGCGGAGATTACAGGGGATGCAAGGTAGAGCTGTAAGGCTCAACCCCATCCAACCCATTATAAAATTCATAGCTACAAGTACTGCTTAGATATTTATTAAGTTTACACCAATCAGTTACAGGAAAATAGCATTGCTGGTATTATCTCTCGAATCCATAGGAAAATGAGATACAACCTGAAGATGCTGTCCAGAGGAGACTGCCCCTGCAGAAGGGGCAGTTCCTTGCCCTCATCGCTTCCCTTGTTCTAGTGCCTGTGAGATGTGGAGTTACAGCAGCTCCAGCTACTCTGTCTCTCTTGCCAATGCAAAGAAAAGTTGACTAAATGTGCAGAGGTAATAGAACACAACAGTTAGGCACTGCTAGTTACTCCTGTCCCATGACTTAAAATGGCTACAAGTAGGAAACAATAGCACTGTGAGCACAGTTTAACTGTGTACTCAAACTCATTTCTTGCTCAGTAGCTTTTCTCTGCCCTCACCAATGATTCCCCAGTGTTTATGTGAAGCATTAACAGCAAGATGTGTAACAGCTTCCAGGCATCTTGCCTTCAATTCCTTGCACTCTCTTGACAAGCTGTACCACCTTTCCATCAAACACTGTTCACTGTGACCAAGCATGAAGTCACAGTGTTTGCATTGTGTTTGCAAAGCTGCAAAGACTCTCTTGCAAGTGTTTCCTCTGTCCTCCTGGAGCAGTTCAGTATTCTGAGCCTCCCCCCTCTCTCCCCCTTCTTTCTGGCTTGCAGCTTTGCAAGTATTCTTTTTGGTGCCAGCAGCTCTCCTTGCACACACACACACTGAAGTGCCTCAAGGAAGTAGCTGGGTAACATGGAGCCAATAGCTCTGCCAGCAAACACCAGTGTATCCACCTAAACCTATTCAACAGGGAGACAACCAGTGATGTTACCGGTGGCATCAGTACACCTGAGACTGGAGGAGCCATGCAGCTTCTTTGCTCACACCAGTGTCACAGGGAGAGGATGCTTCAACTTTGATTTCAAGCCTGTGGCAGCACAGGCAGACCACGAGGCTGAAGGTAATGGCAAGTTAGTGCCAGCTCCCTCCTTTGTTGGCAGCAAAGGAGGGTTTCAGTGGGTGCAAGCAAGGGGCACTGTGCTCCACCTGCTGATGTGGGGAAGCGTGGGGCACGCTGAGTGCATATATGCATATCATTTATTGCAACTCTATATGCATATGATTTTTATTGCAACTGTTGGCCTTGACTGGTACATTACACCTACAGTTCATTTTATTCAACAAAATCCACACCACTTAACTCATCAGCTCAAACCAAACTACAAGCAGTGCAGAATGTGACCACCCGAAGAAAGAAGCAGGGAGGGGTCCAGAAGTACCTGAGGTACTTAATGCAGATCAACTTACATCCCAGAACCAAGCAGATACAGGCCCTTATCCCACTACAAAAGACCCCAGTCTCTCCCTGGGGCTACAGACTCCAGCTATCAGTTGTTCTTCAATTCAAGAGCAGTGTCAAAGCATCGTTCAGGTAGTTAAAGAGCCCGAGGGTGGAGTGTTTATTCTAGATGACCAGGTTACAAAGAATGTGGAGCCCATGGTTGGCAAAAAAGAAGAAAATTAAAAATAAGCAGCCTCACTCACCCACATGAAACCAAAACTGAACAACTGAGAAAAGCCAGGAGGTTCCTCCTACCCCTGGTGCCAGTACACGCCAAGAGTCACTTCAAAACCCAAGTAGCCAATTTCTGCTTTGCACTCTTGCACTCACCTCAGCTTTACATCTTTCCAAGCCAGGAGAACAGGAGGAATTCTTGCTCTTCAGAAAAAAGCAGCTAACACTCTAAAGCCAGGAAGCTCTTTTGCCAGTGCAGTGGAAACCAGTTTCTCAAGAGAGCAGTTTGACAGCCTTACTGAAACAGTGCTCCTGTCACAGTCAGATGGACTTCTGCCCATTAATACTGCTAGGGAAATAGAGGCTCTCTGCCTCCTCCCTTGGGTAACCTTGCAGTATTCTGCCAGCACCACACAGCTGTGAAGACTCTCATACTGCTTATTAGATGACAAGAACCAGCTTGGCACAGACCAGAAGCCTCAGCTGATTTGTCTCAGGATTGTTTCTTTCAAAACTCTGTTTCAGTATAAACTGATTAAGCAGTTGGAGTAAAATGATCTTACTTCAACTTACACTGCTGTGGTTTCCTCCTGACCCCCCCCAGAAGCCCTGGAAACACAAGTTTTGTCTGTTCAAATTTAAATACTTAAACTATAGCAGCAAAACAAAGCAAAATGAAAAGAAAACCAGGAGAGGAAGCGTCTCTTGAATAGCAGAATCACTTTGTGTGAACAACAGAGGTGCTGAACAATAGCTTCTGCTTCTGTTTCTTTCTTTTCTTGCCTCCCTTTTCCTCTGTGAAGAATTAAAATGATACTGTCATTCTTCTCATGGAACAGGAACATCACACAGAAATGATAAGTGGTCTTCCCTAGCCTACAGGATTTCTACAGGTCTGTGACACTTCATATCAACTCACTGAGAACCAGATAGTTTAATTTTAACAAAATTTAAAATAAAAAAAAAAGGGCAAATACTGCAGGCAAACTAAGGCAGGCTCCATGACACCCAAACCACCCCTAGAGATGTCCCTATCTGATTCAGAAGTCGCTGTTGCAACAGCAGATCCTGGGACTGCAAGCATGCCATCTGCCTTTCAGACAGCTATCACCTTCATCCATGTCCAAAACAGCTGGAGCTGGCAGTCAATTCCACTGAAAGCCCCAGGCCCTCCCATCCAAGTCTCCATCATTCAGTGCAGCCTCCAAACAGAAGCCAAAGCTACACATCAGAACTGGGCATTATAAATGTGTTTTACCAGGCAGCACCAGGCTTAGATGTTTAACTTCATCTCTGTTTCAGACTCTAATTTGCAATTTCAGCTAGCAGGTACCTTGATGCTTTGGTCAAACTTACATGGAGGTTCAGCAGCTCAGGTATTCTGAGTTGAGAAGTGTACCTCCTGTACTTCCATAAGCTTACATTGAATTCCAGTGGAGATGTGGCAAATGACTGTCAAAAGTCATCTTTGTCCTAATAGGACTCTGCTAGCTGGAGTTCTCAGCTCCCCCTATGAGAGCTGCTTTAAGCTAACAGAAGCCCTAGTCAAGCTGTTCAGAAACAACAACCTGACAATTTTCAAAACTGTTTTGCAGCCAATTCTTGGTCCCCAGAATTGCTGCTTTCATAGAATCATAGACTGGTCTGGGTTGGAAGGGACCCCAAGGATCATAGAGCTCCAACCCCCCCTGCCACAGGCAGGGCCACCAACCTCCAGGCCTGGATCTACACAAGGGTACCCAGGGCCCCATCCAACCTGGCCTTGAACACCCCCAGGGACGGGGCATCCACTACTTCTCTGGGCAGCCTGTTCCAGCCCCTCACCACTCTCTCTGTAAAAAACTTCCCCCTAATATCTAATCTAACCCTTCCTTCCTTTAGTTTTAATCCATTCCCCCTTGTCCTGCCATTATCTACCCTTTTAAAAAGTTGAATCCCCTCCTGCTTATAAGCTCCCTTCAGGGACTGGCAGGCTGCAATGAGGTCCCCCCACAGCCTTCTCTTCTCCAGGCTGAACCAGCCCAGCTCCCTCAGCCTCTCTTTGTAGGGCAGCTACTCCACCCTCTAATCATCCTTGTGGTTCCTCTGACCCCTCTCCAACAGTTCCACATCTTTCTTGTATTGGGGGCCCCAGCTCTGGACACAGGACTCCAGATGGGGCCTCACGAGGGCAGAGCAGAGAGGGACAATCCCCTCCCTGTCCCTGCTGCCACCCCTCTGCTGATGGAGCCCAGGATCCCATTGGCCTTGCGAGCTGCCAGTGCCACTGCTGGCTCAGGGGGAGTTTCTCATCCACCAGAATCCCCAAGTCCTTCTCAGCAGGGCTGCTCTCCAGGAGCTCTTCTCCCAGTCTGTATCTATGGCTGGGATTCTTCCAGCCCAAGTGCAGCCCCTGACACTTGGCAGTGTTGAACCTCATCAGGTTCCCCTGGACCCATCTTTCCAGCCTGTCAAGATCCCTCTGGATGGCTTCCTTCCTTCTGTTGTGTCAACCACACCACTTCTGGCAGAGGATGGAGGGGAAATGCTTAAGTTTTTTTCACTCCTGAAGTTTTCCACTCCTCCTCCCCCATCTTTTACCTGCTAAGTGATCAGCTGTGGATGGTTTGTCCAGTTTCAGGAGAGCAGCCTCAATAGCTTGGCTGAAGGAATTCTGGAAGCTGGGCACAGGTACGCGGTCAGAGCTGTCACTTTCGCCATCGCTATCCGCAGGCACAGGGAGTGCCAGAGTGTTCTCATCTGAAAGGAGGAAAGGGCCTTGAGAGGCAGAAGACTGTACCAGAAAAAGACCAAACCAAACCACTTCTGCAGTGCAAACGCCCCTCCACACTCCAGCCACTCCTTGTGAAGTCACAAGCTTTCTTAGATTAGATGCACATTAAAGAACCTGAAGCAATAATAGCAAGTTGCTTACCTCTTGCCTTTGGGGCAGGCTTGGGCCATGTTTCTGGTTTTGCCTTTCCAACTCTCAACATCTACCAAAAAACAGTTGTACAATACAATTAAATCCCACATACTACAACAGCCCTGTGTATTGCCTAAGTGGCAGGAAAATTGGAGGACCCCTTCAGGTACTTAGACCCTATGACAGCTCTGTAAGATTTACCACACATCATTTTTGTGGGGGAGGCAACTGTGTTCTCAGACTAACCCCCAACTAAGACACATGAGTAATTCTGACATGATTTACTCTGCTACGTGGCTTACCTGGGCAAAGGAGGGGAAGGGAGACTCTTCTTCTAAACTCCCACAGAGCAAGGGGCTGACCTGGCTGGCAGCAGGTGACAGTGGAGTTGGAATAGATTCTACAGAGAAACCAGCAGATAATTAAAGCCAGCTACATTTGGCAAAGGCCCTTGTGCTGCTTATCAGGATGAAACAGAAATAAACTTCTATTGTCTTATGCAATTAACCATTTTTATCTCATCAGTTCCACCCATTAGACAGTGGGACCCCTCAAATTTCCTCAATCTTCTAATTTAAGGGAGATTTAAGTTTGGAGGGAAGGTTGGTTGGTTGGGGGGTTTTTGTTTACTTATTTTGGGGTGTTGTGAAGGGGGTTTTGGTTTTTGAGAAAACTTTGAAGAATAGTTTCTATTTAGTATTTTTTAATGAACTGCAAGATAAAACATTTGGTAAAGCATCACTGGGCAACCACCTAGGTGAGTCCTCATCAGCTACATTCTACTGTAGTGTGACATGGTGGGGGGAAGATGGAGAGGGTAGAAATTAAAAAATGCCAGCAGGGCATTCCTGGCAACCACACTTTTCTTCTGGTTTGGGGTTGGGTTTTTTCCTCCTTTCTTCTGCCTCAGCAAAGATTTTTGTAAAAGATGAGGCAACTACAGTGCAGGTGTCTTATTACCACTGAAACAGAGGCAGTAAAAAGCAAAGGACCTGAATGTTTCCTAGCTGTGTCAGCTTCTTGTGCACGATCTCCCAGGCAATCCAGGGAAGAAGCAGTCTTTGAGTAGTATTAAGAAAGTTTGGTGTGATGCCTTGAGCAGTATATACCAAAAGAATGACTGAGAGCTAGATGCAACATGTTTTTCAGATGCTCACCTGTCTGAAACACAGGGCTTCTGCCAAGAGGAGACAGACAGAAGCTCTGCTGATCAGTGCTGGTAGTTTCTCCGGGACAAGAGGTAAAAGCAGGAAACTGCTGCAGATTCTCTAAAGCAATATGGACCTCTGGATCTAGAAAAAGTTTTTAAAGTAAAGCACTACACAATGTGGGGGAAGACTGTCAATATGCAAGTTGTTTCAGGAGTCTAGGAGGTGCCAACTCAATTTTCTTTCCACCCTGTATTTTAGAGAGCAGTACAGCCCTGCTGCTGGTTCCCAGACACTTTTTTCCCCTCTCTTCACTTTTCACTCTATATTGTTATTACTATAAAAACAGAAATTAGGAATCCTGAGAGCTGTATACACCATGGAGCCAGCTGTACCCTTGAATGCCCTGTCTCTCCCATAACATGCAAGTATGCAGGAATTGCAGAGCATGTAACATCCTGACTAAAAACCCTGACACATTTGTCACTCTACAAATGTTTTTCTAATACCCTGCAACCTTGTTCAATGTACACACTACAAACTAAAGGCCTTCAATTCACCCCACAGCTCAAGAAACGAGCTCAACAACTAAAGATGACTGGAAATCCATCAGTCATGACTTACATTTGCCCTGTTTCTTGTTCTCTTCCATCTCAATCCTGCGCTCACGCCGTCGTTCATCACGAGCTTTCTTCTGCCGTAAACGTTTCCTCTTTTCCAGGTCATCTAGGAGCAAGGACAACACTGGGTGTCAGAAAACCCACACCAATACTTCAGCATTGGTTTTCTCCAGCTTTGAGAGCAATGTAATCAGTTATAACACATTAGTAACAAAATATGCTTACAAACAGCATAAGCTGGGCTTGTTCAGCCTGGAGAAGAGAAGGCTGTGGGGGCACCTCATTGCAGCCTGCCAGTCCCTGAAGGGAGCTTATAAGCAGGAGGGGATTCGACTTGTTAAAAGGGCAGATAATGGCAGGACAAAGGGGATGGAGTAAAACTAAAGGAGGGAAGGGTTAGATTAGATATTAGGGGGAAGTTTTTTACAGAAAGAGTGGTGAGAGGCTGGAACAGGCTGCCCAGAGAAGTAGTGGATGCCCCGTCCCTGGGGGTGTTCAAGGCCAGGTTGGATGGGGCCCTGGGCAACCTTGTGTAGCTCCAGGCCTGGAGGCTGGTGTCCCTGCCTGTGGCAGGGGGGTTGGAGCTCTATGATCCTTGGGGTCCCTTCCAACCCATGCCATTCTATGATTCTATGGTCTTCCAAGCAGTCAGGCTTTTTTCTTCTTTGGATAACTGTTGCCTCTAGAACAGGGAACTGGGGTTGTTCTGTAGTAGGGGTAGTCATCAGACAGCTGGTGCAAGGGGAGTACAGCTACTGTGTATGATCTTTTTTCTGCCATTATGGGTAAGAACAACTTCCCTTTCACCCTCACTAATAAACAGCAAAGCCTACTGAAAGGCAGCACCAACCTGCAAACAACTCCAAAGTCTCCTTAGAGATGATGGGTGGCTTCAGAGCCAGCTCACAAATGCTGAACTCGCAGGTGAGGGGCAAGTGGCAGAGGTAACGATGACGCTGTCTTATATCCTGATATAAAAAATAAGCAAATGCATCCTCACAACCTGGTCTAGAGGCTGGCAGTGATGAATGGTTTATAGAGAACAGAACACCCACCCTACACCAAATCAAGTGGAAAACAAATAGGAGCAGAAACACAGTAATCACATTATAAACTACAAACAGGTGAAGGACACCCTGGGTCAGAGTCAAATGCTCTGAGATCGGTATGAAGCTCAGACAGGGGAGGTTTAGGCTGGGTATTAGAAAGAGGTTCTTCAGTGAGAGGGTGGTCGGGCACTGGAACAGGCTCCTCAGGGATGTGGGCACAGCACTGAGCTTGACTGAGCTCAAGAAGCATCTGGACAATGCACTCAGTTCCATGCTCTGACTTGGCTGGCCCTGTGTGGAGCCAGGAGTTGGACTTGATGATCCTTATGGGTCCCTTTCAACTCAGGAGAATCTATGATTCTCTTCTATGATTTTATAAAATTTCCACCAGCTACATGATACCAGTTTTGGATGCAGATATTCCAGCTCAGTTACCAATTTTTTTTGCTACCCCTCCCTTCTCATTCACACTGCTGAAAGCAAGTTCAACAAAACCAGTCCTGCAATGCATTTATTTTTGCACTGGACCATATTTGTCTTTTATGTTTAGAATTATTTGGACCAACAACCACCACTCTGCTAGACTGAAATAAGCTGAGTTTGGTATTTTTTCCTTGCAGAGCACAAAATCTGAAAGACAATTATTTCCTGCCTCTGCATCCATTCTTACTCAAGCATATCCTTTCTCAAAGATGGAATGAGGAATTAAGTGTAGTTGTTCCTGCACATGCCAGTTCTTACAGCTGTCCTCACTAAAGGAACTCAAGACCCCATCCTCTCTTAAGCACCTTCATTCCCTCCATCTCAAACACTGAAGTTTCTTTCCATCCTCTACTTCCATAACATCCCACCTCTACCCTTGATGCTCAGAAAAAACCTTTTCAAGATGGGCAGAACACTTCTTCAGCGTGAGAAAGATGATAATCTGTCTAGTTCAAGCTACTGTCTTATATGAGAAAACAATTTAACACAGTTTTAACAGCAAACCATTCTTAAGCTTGCAATTCTCTTAATTCTTCTAGCTTCCTACCTTCTAGAAAAAAAAATAGACTACAGCCTATCTACCAAAAGCACTTTAAGGTACTGTGCCTCACACCAACACCCTTCTCAGATTAGCATACCTACCCATTCATCGTTACTGTTTATTACTGAAAAGAAACTGTCAGCCACAATGATCAATCTGCTAAAACAAAGGCCCTTAATCAATAACAAAATAACTACCTCTGTCATGGAGTAGCCAGTTATCTCCACTACAGCTGCAGTTATCTTCTCTGGACTCTTCTCCAAGCTGCCATATTCACGAACCAGACATCGAACGTTCACAGGGTGAAGGTACATACACTGCCCATCCTCCGCTGAAAGAGAAGATCCCATCACTTGTTCTTTGCCTGTTCATTTTCAGTACCCTTCTGCCCACCTCAGCACCATCTCCAGTAACAAAACCAAAGCTCTGTTCTGAGTTGCTGTGGGAGTTTCATTGCACAGGGGTTTGCTGCATCTAATGAAGTCACAATCTTCCTTAAGAAGATCCCAAAGGATCTGCCCCCCAGATTTCATTGCACTGACCTTGATAGAAATAATAAAAAGGAGAGTTGTTAAGATGTCCACTGCTAATTGTATCTTTAGATTCTTGGTAGCTTGTTTCAGCTGGATTTGGTTCTTCTGTAGTGTTCATATCAGTTTCCCCTACAGCATCCACCTCGGTTACTTCCTCTTCATCCAGTACTGCCTCTTCTGCTTCCACAGGAGGGGAAAAGGAACTTGCCAGATCAGAGCAAGGCTCCACAAGCTCCTCATCAAATGCAGAGAGATATTCCACACCACACTATGACAGCAGAGAGCATATTGTTAGTACCACAACACCTTCTTCAAAAGATTATAATCTCTGCAAAAATCTCTGGCACCAGTTCACCATATAGTGCAGTGTAAAGTGACAGAATCAACTACTAACAAGATCTGCCAGAGCAGAGTCCTCACCCACCTTCTTCTCTTGGGAAACTGCAGGCTCCATAACCTTGGAGCTTTCTAGGACCAATTCTTCCACAGCTGCACTGATTCCAGCAATGCCATTGTTTTTATCCTGATCAACAGAAAGTGCTGATTCTCGCTCCTACAAGTCATCCAAAGAAAACAAGTTTCAATTTCCTATTTAAACCAGGAGACATTCACTGCAGTTATTTTTAGCCTTCTCCTACACTTCAGCTTTGCACAGAACTATAATGCATATATACAGAGTGAACCTTGAAGAGAGGTCTTGGTTTGTAACTGGGTAGCACAGCCATTGCTGAATATTTTACAGGTTTGCTCGTGTCTGCCTGACAAAAGTTATCCCAGAAATTGTTGGGCCTGAAAAGGAAACACACCTTCTTTGGAAAGCATTAGCACTTATGGAAGGGATCCCATTCAGAAAAAAGCACTCTGTTCTCCTGAACATCACACTTCACAAAGGGTCCAAAGGCTTTAATCTCTTCCAAGATTTATAATGCTATTCTAGCAGTGACCATCACCACCTTGCTGGTACGAACGTATCGTGAAGACCAGAATAATCACACACAGCTACTTCTGAGGCAGAACACAGATGCTCTGTGCTCAGCATACTGTTCCAAATAAGGTCACTAAAAGCCTCTCAAGGGGTTCTCACCTTCAGTTCCTGGATAGCCGCCTCGATAAAGCAAGCTTCTGGGGTGTGTTTTTCTTCCTCATACTGTTTCAGTAATGCTGCTTTCTCCTCCAGAATCACCAGCTGCAAGACCTGCTCCCTGGATGCCAGAAGCAGCTTTGAATACTGACTGTGCTGGTCATCTGAACAGGAGGAGCACCAAATCATTAATACCCACATGTAGCAGTTTAGACTGCTATTTATCCTGAAGTCTTGTTACTGCTGCATTTTGTGAGTTAATCCAGTCCAGGGCAGACAATACTTAGCAAGAGCTTCACACAGACTCTGCACATTACCATTATGTCATTGATGACACAACCTGGTCCCACATACCTGCTCTGCTACACACATCTATCCCACCCAGCAGTTTATCTGCAACTTTCAACCTGCTGCTTCACTGCTCAGTTGCTACACAGAAAAAAACTTAAATAATTCAAGTCTAAACTTCTATGCTGTGGGAGCATCACCTTCAAGATGCCTTGGGTGCTTAAAACTTCCTGAAACAACACAGTCTGCAGCTGCTTCCTCTTCTCTACATGCTCAAACTTAATGCAACTGGAAGTTCTGCAAAAGCAACCACTGGTTTGGCTCTAACTAGCTCATAAGCCTGTATATATTAAAATCTCCCACAAAACACTATTACAAGGTTTTTCCCAGAGGCACAGCAGAATTAGTAAGCTACAGAATTGCAATTTTAGCAAAAGGCACTTGTCTCTGTTACTAAAGAGCTTAACTATAAACTTCACAGCAACCACAGCATCACACACTAGTGCAGTCCCTATATTCACACTCCCCAAGGGTTCAACCTCGTCCACAGAAACAGTTAACGCCCAATTTCTTGGGTTTAGAACGATCTCCAATCCCCATTTTCTGTTTGTTTTATGAAAGGATTTAAAGCCCTTTACTTTCAAACACCAAGAAACATGTAAGCACACACCCTGCCTGCTGCCTACCCAGCATGCCTTAGGAGAGTTGACTTTTTCCAGAGCTTAACTGCACGCAGCCTTTCACGACTGTGACTGCAAAATGAAGGGAGCCAAGCCAGCCCACAGAACAGTAATCTTCAGTAAAATTATTTCTTTAGTCACAATTTTTTTTTGTGCTACTAACAGCTAGGATGATGATGTGTTAGTCACATTACTTGACTGGAGAAAACTGAAGAAGCCAGGCAACAGATGTTGGGAATAGGTTTGCAGTAATTTGGATTATTTTTCCCCATATCATTCACAGATTTTAGTTGGTAAGTGAAGATGATGAAAACTTTACTGAAGATTATATCCTTGAAATAGTTTAAGCACAGAGACAGGAGACAAGTGTTTTTTCTAAGCCATATAATGAGGAGCCAGGAGGAAAAAAGTTAAGGACACTGAAGAGCCAACAAAAGCAGCAAGAGACACACTCGATGACTGTACAAAACACGTATCCAATTAACACCAACGATTGAGAAGGCAGGAGTCTGCAGCGTGCTAGTTGGAAGGGAAACAGCACAAGTCAGAGCCCTCCAAAAACCAAAATGTGGGTAGAAAGCTCATTGTTAATACGTGGTCATTAAAGGTTTTCAGCTGCTAAACCCCATCTTTCATGGTCTGGTTTATTTTAAGGTGACAGCATGGCATTGCCATGATAAATCCTCTCTAGGCAAGTCCTAGTTACAGAAGCAGGATGTCAACAACCAGTACACAGGTACACTCACCTCTGACATAAACAGGCTGCACCACATTCATCCACTGAGATTTGGGCAGTGCCACCAGAACACCTTTCTCTCTTCTCATAAGTTGCATCGTAATAGTATCACCGATTGCATATTGACGTGTTGCCATAGCAACAACACTGCAATGGAAGGAGGAAGTTAGCAGGATAAAAATCATGTTTCAAAATGATCCATCATTTAATAAAGGCAGAGTCTCACCTCTTCAGATCCTTCTTGTGAACAGAGCTGTAACAAATGGGACATTTACTCCAGGTCTTTTCACTCAAGGAGAGATAGTGAAGGATACATGCCCAGCAAAAGATGTGCCCACAGCGGGTGATCTTTGCTGCAGTTGGTGGGTACAGACATATTGGGCAGGAGGGCACTTCATGGCTACAGATTCGCTGAAATGGCACATGAGAAAAACAGTGGAAGCTTTAGGCTTGGAAATGAGTTCCTGTGCTACAGAATATGCCACCTGGAAGATCTACTCTAACGTATCCACCTTCCGGCTCTTTAGGTTCTCCCTACCCAGTCACACCTTCAGACTGCACATGGAATAACCTTCAAAGCCACCTATCTGGTATTTCTACTCTAATGACATTCAAGTGACTCACTTCATGTTTCCCCCCCATGTGATCATCATCCCTAAGAGTTAACAGCATCTTCATCATTCCAGAGAAGACAGGAAACGAACTCTGTCACCTCACTTACACAAGCAGACTTGCACAGCCCTGTTTGACTGCAAGACTGATCCTACCCATTTCCATGAAGCTGCTAGTTTAGTCAGACACCTCGTTAGCATCTCTATGTTGCAGAGACATAACTGCCAAACAAGCACCTACATTCTTCAGCTCTCTTGTAGCGTCAGGTAACAATAAAACCCATCTCCTCTCCAGCTACACCATCCACCAAGATTAGTTCTAGCTGATAAGAAGTTTCTTATCAGCTAGAACACTGTGCTGCCATCCAGCAAGACCTGGACAGGCTGGAGAGCTGGGCAGGGAGAAACCTAATGAAATTCAACAAAAGCAAATGTAAAGTCTTGCACCTGGGGAGGAATAACCCACTGTATCAGTACAGGCTGGGGGTGACCTGCTGGAGAAGAGCTCTGTGGAGAAGGACCTGGGGGTCCTGGTGGATGACAGGGTGGCTATGAGCCAGCAGTGTGCACTGGGGGCTGAGAGAGACAGTGGGATCCTGGGGGGCATCAGGAAGAGTGTGGCCAGCAGGTCACAGGAGGTGATCCTCCCTCTCTGCTCTGCCCTGGTCAAGCCCCACCTGGAGTACTGTGTCCAGTTCTGGGCTCCCTGGGATCAAACAGCCAGGGATCTCCTGGAGAGAGTCCAGAGAAGGGCTATGGAGATGATGAAGGGCCTGGAGCATCTCCCCTGTGAGGACAGGCTGAGTGAGCTGGGACTGTTCAGCCTGGAGAAAAGAAGACTTAGGGGGGACCTAATTCATGTTTATAAATATCTTAGGCAGGGGATGCAGGGGGAATTGGCCAGCCCCTTTTCAGTGTCTGTGGGGACAGGACAAGGGGCAATGGCTGCAAATTGGAGCACAGGAAGTTCCCCACCAACATGGGGCAGAACTTTTCCCCAGTGAGGGTGAGGGAGCCCTGGGACAGGCTGCCCAGGGGGTGTGGAGTCTCCTTCTCTGGAGAGATTCCAGCCCCGTCTGGACGCCGCCCTGTGCAATATGAGCTGGGAGCTGCTCTGGCAGGGGGGTTGGACCCCATGAGCTCTCCAGGTCCCTTCCAACCCCTGGGATTCTGTGATTCTACTTGAAGCAACCCAAAGTTCTGACCACAGTTCTCAAGAGATTTTCCATTTTGTTGCTAGGCACGATGGGCCACCTATGCACAAAGTAATTCTTCAAAACTCTACACTCTAGTCCTCTTCCATGGACTCATGCCCAAGTTTTCTGTTAATATCTTCATCACAAGGACTCTGTCTGCAGAATGTCAGATACTATTTTTGATGAGCTCCCATCTGCGAAAGCAAGAAGAAGCTGCTAATTTTCCTAATAGATTTTAGCACTTCTCTTTTCCTGTCATGAAAGTATTTCATAATATATTCCATGACAGATCTTTCCCAGTATTGTGGGAGTGACAGAAGAGGGCTCAACTCAAAAACACAGCTGAGTTTTACATAATATCACAGAGATAAAGAGGCAGATAAAGACAGGTTAAGCTTCTTAATAATAATTTTAAAACAAAAAAAAATCTAGCCCATCACAACTGACCACTTGCTCCACAAAGTCCCAGTTGACCAATGTATCTGGATCAGCAAAGTGCACTGTGTAGTCCTGTTCTTCAGAGACAACAAACTGGCAGCTGGGGAAAGGCAAAGAGACACGTGATCCACTCAGTTGTTTCTAAAAATTCTTTGAGAACTATCCTATAGGATTCTCTGAGCTGCTTCTTTGTCCAGCAGAAAACTGCTGGACACAGTAATTTCTACCAACAGAACCCAAAAGAATTCAATTCACACCCAGATTTCCAGCATAAAGGTATGTCTAATTTCAGTTAGACACAATCTCAGAATGAGCCCAGCAAGAGTGGTTTTCCAGAAAAATGTAACAAACAGCCAGCTCCTGCTAAAAACAGGGAATCCACAAGTGGAAAAAAATATGCTCACAAAAACCAGAACTAGTGGGGTTCCTGCAAATAGATTTCACTGCAATAAGGCACAGAATGGCAGTGAAAAATTGGAAGCATCAATGCCAAAAATACTTTTTATCATCTTTAACAGGATGAGATACAGGACATCCTGAACATATTACAAATTCTGGTGAATTTGACCATTATTTCCAGTTAAAAGCAATTTTCCTGATGGATTACTATCCTGATCATCCCTCAGGTTATACTACATACCATGGGGCCTGTGAAATAATCAGCAGTTTAAGAACTAAGACTCATTCCTAATTGCTTTTGGGACTTAGAAATTCAGATCAACTTTCATCCAGCAACTGCTACCCCTACCATCCCAACATACTGCTTTGGGGAAAAAAAAAGCCCAAACTACTACCTTCCATAAGGGAACCACATAGGTCTTCCCAAATGGAATGTCATATTCCACAAGCAATGCTAGAAAATTTGAGCAGAAGACTAACTGGTTTGTATCTAAAGGACTTGTTCCATCAGGTATCTTGTAAATGGGTAAAGAAGGCAACCTGATATATTTTTATCCCTTTCAAGTATAGTCATTATCACTAAAAACACTACAGAGAGGCAAGTTCACCCTGGGAAAGTCAACACAAGTAGTCAAGGACAAACACAATTCCCTGGCTGATCACCCCTTACAGCTCAGCATCTCTGTAGAGGTCTACAAGCCCTGCTGGTCTCCCACTCACTTGGCCTGTAGGAAGAGCTCCTTGTTGAAAGGCTTATGTCCCCACTTGTTCCTTTTTCCCCAGTTGCCATGTCCATTCCCATCAAAATGGCCTGCTTGGCCACGGGGTTCAAAAGTGAAGTTCAGTAAGTGGTTCAGATTAATCTTCTTGGGACCAGAGAACTGGGCAGGGCTGAACTCTGCCCGTTGAGCCTCTGCTACCTAAGAGACAACAGCATTTGTTAGAACTTGCTAAAATTTACTACAAAAGCATCAGTACAAGTCAATACCCAGGTCCCACTAGTGGTTACATACAGAATACACAGCATCCACTCACTCACCTTCTCCCATTCCAGTTCTGCAAATCAAGCAGTGCAGCGTTAGAAGTGCATGAGAACCTGAAAGTTAGAACTGAGCGGTCTTACCCACACTGATCAGGAGGAGGAGAGCACGAAAATAACCCAGGTAAAGATAAGTGAAGGCTGGCAAAACCTAGTAGTCAAGGTTAATAACAGAAGAGAGTTGCATAAATCCTGACATTCTTTTAGACAGACAGAAAGACAAGTCCGATTACTATCTGCAGGGGTCGGACTTGTTTTGGTTAGTTTGCATATAATGAAGCAAAGAATTGAGAATTCAATAGAGACAGCAGGTGAGTTTCTTAAGTCAGTGATTTAGATGAGCAGTACTGCTCATTCACTTAAAAAATTAAATAAATCAGAGTCCTCTGTGCCAACAAAAACCCACCAATAATCTACACCATTCAGACCCACGTGAGCATAAAAGCCTCAGAGTCCTCTGTGCCAACAAAAACCCACCAATAATCTACACCATTCAGACCCACGTGAGCATAAAAGCCTCACTGCCATTTCACTGCATCTTGGTGTCACCAAGGCTAATGCAATTACCTTCTCAATACCACTACCACAGGTAAATTTGCACACTGAAGAGGTCAGACACAATCACCTCAGGCTTAAAACCTAGAAACGGTCTCGCTAGGTACTCTGATGAAGGACCTCTGCTCCACGGGACAGGTACATGGCCTGTCTAGGTAACCATTCCTCAGCTGGCATTTTTTTTATTGCAAGTCCCTCAGAGCAGAGAGCACTCCTCTTCTGTTGTTGCAAAGTTGCTCTGCTCTCGCAGCCTCTGGCATCTCAACGATGTTAAGCACCTCTTACCGCTCCTTCCCTTCCCAGCCCAGCAGCTGAACACAGAAGGCCTGTCTAGGCAGGCCCGAGTGATCCTCTCGTCCCAAGAAAGAAGGCCTTGGAGATAGGGCATTACAATTCTCACCTCATCTCGTCTTCCACCATTACAAGAGCTAAAAAGTTTGCCACTTCCGCCGCTCCCTCCCCTTTGAGGGGGCATCTTGTTAAAAGCTTTGCTTTTCTGTGAACTGGAGCGACGGGGCTGACTGGAAAAGTTCTCATTTTTTGCATATGAAGTTTCTCTTTTCCGGTGATAGCGCTGCTTGGAGCCATTCCCGTTCTTCCCATCTGAAAGGGAAAGAAAACCAATAAAGCCAAATACAAGAATCAGCCTGGCAGGCTCAGAGCTCTCCCAGGACAAGGGGGATGGATTAAAACTAAAGGCAGGAAGGGTTAGATTAGATATTAGGGGGAAGTTTTTTACAGAGAGAGTGGTGAGGGGCTGGAACAGGCTGCCCAGAGAAGTAGTGGATGCCCCATCCCTGGCAGTGTTCAAGGCCAGGTTGGATGGGGCCCTGGGCAACCTTGTGTAGATCCAGGCCTGGAGGTTGGTGGCCCTGCCTGTGGCAGGGGGGTTGGAGCTCTGTGATCCTTGGGGTCCCTTCCAACCCAGACCATTCTATGACAGCGGCACCCGAGACATCACCGTGTTCACCTCGGCCACTAGATCCTGGTTAAAAGGCTCATCAGGCCCTCAAACCCTCCAGCAAGCAAGCCAAACCGCTTCGTTCCTGCCACTTCCCAAAGAACTGGTCAGAGTATAAAAGGAGGTTGTATTGCTGTGCTTTATCTTTTTTAGAATGGCTGAATTTTCTTTGCCCAGACTTGGAACTGCCACCGCCAGACATTAGCACGTTGCCTGGTACATTAAGTGACCAACACCACAACTTCAAGCCCCACTAGAAAAACTGACAACAATTATGTTATTTTTTCATTCCATTTTCTCAACATCCAATTTATTGTTCCCTTATTCAAGTATACTACTGTAATCTCAAGATTCCCCACTTTGCAAGACCCACATTCCCTGTTTTCATTCATTCTGTTCTGCCACCTACACTTAAAAGACCCCAAAAAACCTAATTCTGTTTTAAAAATACCCTTTATTTTAATCTCCACAAAGCCAACAAATGCTAATCGATTGTGAATCACAAACCCAATGCTTTGGCCTCGCAGGGGAGGCAACTAAAATCTAGGTACTAAGTCCACCAACCTACCCAGCAAGGACTGTTTGCCCAAACTCATGCCAAGGCACCGCTGACCCTAACAGAGGACACAGTGGTGAAGCACAAAGCAAAACACTGCAGGAATAAAGCTGACAAGAGCAGAAAAATCAGTCTGGTTCTAGAGAGGGGCTTCCTGTGTCTGAACAGCTGCTTCTGCAGGATAGAAAATCAGTACTATTGAGGTATTCCTCATGATCTTAAGATCCAAGCTGCCTTGAGGCCGCAGCAGACCTGTCAACTCAAGAGCCCC
Source organism: Zapornia atra (assembly GCA_013400835.1). Classification (NCBI taxonomy): domain Eukaryota; kingdom Metazoa; phylum Chordata; class Aves; order Gruiformes; family Rallidae; genus Zapornia; species Zapornia atra. The sequence continues at coordinate 33,155 of VZTU01022929.1, forward strand.
AAGTTTTATTTGTAGAAGAGGAATGTCAACAAGCTTGGACACAGAACTAGAGGCGCAGCGAGGCGCCTATCCACACCAGCCAGCCCAAAGTCACCCTGAGCACGCAGTAAGCATTACACAAACAGCAACACCTTGTGCTCCATTTTATAAAAGCCTCCTAGTTCCCTTTTCCTCACCTGGTAGCCCTCCCCACCCCTTAACACAAGTTGTATGCAGTAGGCAAACAGGCCACAGTGATTCAGGATGGCGTTACTCCCAAGGGCAGTTTTCCTTACCGGTGCCTGCAGTTCTTCCCCAGCACCACCTCAAACTTACCCATGAATTTAAAGCAGCTGGAACTGGATCATTCACATGAAGTCTCATTCTTTGTGTTATTTTTTTGTTTTCTCTCCCACCCACACCCCCCAAAAAAGCGAAATCTGTGTGTTGTTAGACACTACTGAGGGTCCAGTTTCTTAAGAATAAGTAATAAAAGCAGCTCAACTGGGTTTTGTGGTGGTCTCCAGTTTCTTGCAGATGGCAGACTTCACTCTTTGCCTGCAACTCCCACTCCAGAAGTAAAAGGACACTATTATTGCTGTCACATAATGCCACAGAGCCATTTTGCAGACAAACTTCATCACCAAGACTGGCTGCTTACTCTGCTCATCCAAAGGCTGTGCCTTTAACTCAGTGTTAAACCAACTCCACCAGAACCACAGCCATGTAATCCAAACACATGCCTGCACAGCTTGCAGTGCTCTAACACACATCAGGCTTAACAGACATGGGTTGAGTGTTATCAGGGGGAAAAACACATCAGAAGCTGCCAAGCCCTGAGGGTGTGACCAGGTCTGGCTGAAGGATTATTTAGATAGACCTTTTTGGAGAGTTTTTGTAGGCAAGAGGCTACATGCAACACTACTGAGTCTCTAGACAAAAATTAAGTACTTTTGAAGCAGTCTGGACAACTGCTCAAGTTGTCACTTTAGAAGTCAACTAGCCTCTTAAATCTGCAATTCCACTGATCTCCCCAGAGAGGCACATGTCCATTCTGTCTACAGCAACCTTGGAGCTTCTCTGCAACCATCAACTGGGGAAAAGAAACAACTCAAAAGTGGAAGTTCAGCGTAAAGTGGGTCTTCACAAGGCTCAGGGAACAGGGAACAGCTTCTACCTGCAGCTGATGGAAGAATTTCATCAAGTTACTCACCATCAAATTCATCAGTCAGCTGGTTTATACACATTCCTGTCAAACTACAGGTCCTTTCAGACCAACTTCTAGAGCCTTTGGAGTTACCTTTGTATTTCAAAGGAAAGCCCTGTCCACCTGGGCTGTTTTTAGGAAGGACCTTACACAAAAGTTTAACAATGCTTCAAGACTGATTTTACTGATTGCAAGTTTCCTCTCCCAGAATAATTACTCTCATGAGGATTCTGGTCCATCAAAGTAGCAATGAAATCAGTCAAAAGACTGCCAAGGGTTTGGAGATTGCATTTGTAAACTGGAACACTTTCCTCCCATCCCAAATCCAGCCAATGCTGTTCCTTCCAACTTTTCAAGCATGCCACACATAAGGAGCTCTCTTACCATCCCTCTCTGCATTCCTATAAAGACTGGGGCAGGACAGGGCTATCTGCACTCACACAGAGGAGAAAAGTAGAAGGTTCTCACTGCTGCCTTCTCATTAGATCGGTTTTAAGTAGAGAAGGTTGGGATTTGGGAGGGGGGTTTTCTCCTTACATTTTTCACAAATCAGAAATGAGCAACAGAGACAGTGAGGTATTTGCTCTTCACTCAGGTCCTCAGTTAGTCCTTTTGCTGTTCTCACAAGATCTAACCTATAATAAACATACCTACCCATCCACACTCCAAGAGAGCAGAGACTTATAAAAACCCTGTTCATATAACTTTATAAGTTCTTGCCTTCTGGAGAGAGCCCCGACACCTGTAGCTTGTCCCACTGAATGCCATGTTCTGTTAGAGAACTTCTATCTCCAAAGACCTAGAGAGAGATCATCAAGTTCACTGGGCTGAAAGCAGCTCCAGGTGACCGCTTCAGCTCTAGACCTGCAATACTGGTTTGCTACTGGGGTGAGGACTGCAGTTCCCTTCCATCTCTGCTCGCTGCGCCTCGTCAGCTGAGCCCTGCTGAAGCCAACGATGTTGCATAAGGGCTCTGGGTGATGGATCACACACAAGCTGCAGGGTGATTTCATGAAAACACACTGAAGCTATTGCTGCTGCTAAGGCAAACATCCCAGCAAGCAAGAGGTGATTGAGCAGTCACACACCCCAGCTAAGCATGCTCACACTGCAATAACAAGGCAGCCCAGGGATGTTTGAGGAACTAATGCTGTCCATCAGGTCCCGAGGAGCATGGGGAAAGCCAACGAGCCTATTTCCCCTTAGCTGCTTTATTCCACCCTAATGGGATGTGGCTCCTGTTGCTGCACTAATGTAACCAAAAGAAACTTTCCTGTTGGAAACTTGAGTTTAATTTAGTTTCTAAGGGCAAGTTTGAAAAATAGCTGGTGTACAACTTCCAGAAATACAGGAGCTTGCAGTATTCTATCTAGCTCACTTCAAGCTGTGCTGCAAGAGAAACAGAAGGAGAAAGTATGACAAGGTTTCACAAGTGTCCACTTCTTCATTCCCTCAGCTGGAGTTGACCTCAGCAGGTAACTCTGGAAAGCACTGACTGACCTTAAATCCAGCAACCATCAGTGCAAGAGTCATGTATGTAACGAAAAGATCTACGTTCTGGGGAAGGCCTGAGGTCCATAAGAATACTTTTCCTATCAAGGGAGAGGCCAGATTTTCAGAACACATCCTACACCTTTCCTGAAGCAGGAGAGAAATTGGATTGACCACATCAGGCACATGCAGCCATACCACTCCTAAAATATCCTGTGTGGTGACATGCTGGTGCCTTCCCTGCAACAGGCACCAGACCACGGCCACCGCTCAACACAGCCATGTCCTGTACACCCATCCTGGGGCTGGTTGCCTTGGTCAGAACCAAGGGAACCTTCTCTTTTTAGCTTTCAGTACCCTCCAGCTAAGCTATCCCCCAACATACAACTACTCCTACCACAAGAGATTCTCATTTCTTCCAGGCCTCTCGGATGCACTGTAAAGGCAGCAACTCACTCAATATCCCCCCTTTGCCTTCCACTGCAATTAAGAAACGAGCCTCTTAGAAGCAGAGTCATGTCAAACCAAAACTGTCATCTGCTTTATTAAAAAGGATGTCTTCAGAAAAGTTGTGAGGGTTTTTTTTTTTTAAAATTAAAAGTTAGTCTAGTGTATTGGAGTAGAAGAGTATGGTAGAGGTCAGGGTTTCCCTCCTCACTGGGCCTCTGCTACTAGTGGCAACAGTTTCAAGGCCGTAGAAGGTGGCATTCCACAAAAACCACTTAACACTTCTATTTTAGGCTGGAATGACACACCTTTTATTTCCTTACACACTACAGATAGATTTTATTCTACATGAAGGCATAGCAGCCACAGGACAGGCCATCTTAATTCCTCACTGCAGGATGTTTATATTCTGGAAACAATCCTCTGCTGAGTAAGAGAGAACAGAAGCCCATTCTCCACAACAGGGAAACCATGTGTGTGTGCCAGCTTTTCACACTGCCTCTCAACACATGCAGAGACCTTTACACACTCTGTTATCTCATTAGAAGCCAAAAATTCAGTTCTAAAACTTTCACTGCATACCCTGCACATGATCCCCTCTGCTTCCATCGGTCCATTCATTAGAGACTCAAAGATAGGAGATCGTCCTCTCCTACAAAGCAGGCTGTGAGAGGTGGGCAGGTTCAGCCTGGAGAAGGCTCAGGGAGACCTAATGATGGCCTAACAATACTTAAAGGGGTCCTACAGGAAAGCAGGAGAGGAACTGTTCACCAGAGTGATACGACAAGAGGTGATGACTTCAAGCTGAAGGAGGGCAGGGTTAGATTAGACATCAGGCAGAAATTCTTCCCCATGAGGGTGGGGAGGCTCTGGCACAGGTTGTCCAGAGAGGGTGTGGAAGCCCCATCCCTGGAGGTGTTTAAGGCCAGGCTGGATGGGGCTTTGGGCAGCCTGGGCTAGCGAGGGTGTCCCTGCCCACAGCAGTGGGGTTGGAACTAGGTGATCTTTGAGGTCCCTTCCAACCCAAAGCATTCTGTGATTCTGTGACAGCAGCAGCTGGGGATAGTAAGACCCTCACATCAAACCCTGCAGCTGATGCAAAAAACCTTTGCAAATCAATTAGGAGTTCTTCTAGAAATGGCTGCCTAAAATGTTCCTCCTAAAAAGACTTCCATGTGTTTGAAGTTAAAATTTCACTGTAATCAGAGAGTTGCAGCACAGCCATGGGTGAGCTGCCTCTGACATCACTCACTTCAGCCTCTCCTGTGGGAGACCAGTTAACACAGAAGAGGAGCAGGTAATACTTGGTTAGCTGGCACCCGGGTGTGTTTCGGAGGTCCAAAAAGGAGTCAACACCTTCAGGTTACTCACTTTGTTAACCCTCCAGAACACACTGCTGCCTCTCAGAGGCCTGAAGTAACAGAGCTGAAACAAACCACAAAGGAGGAAGGATATTAGTACAGTCAGGATGTTGTAGCAAGTTGTTGACACTCTTACATGTCCTTCCGGGACTGAAAACACTAATTTTAATCACTGCTGCTCAGTTTCTAAGTTTTAGGGAAAAAAGATACACAAAGTTGCCAGGAATGTGCTGCTCCCAAACAGTTTTGGAGAACTGGATGTGGCTTAAGTCTTAACTTGAAAAGACAGATGACAGGAACCACAATGGCTCCTCATGAGCTGCTCTATCAGCAAAACCAGTTCCTGGCCAACCCTTTGGTTTAAATGCCAGGCAAGCAAACGACACATACCAAGCTACAAGCTCTTCCAGAGGGGGTTACTGAAACACAGATGGTAAGGGGGATGCTGTGCATCAATACAAGACTTCCTTAAGCAAGATGCAAAAGCACACTCAACTGGAGAACAGAATAAAGTTAAGGGTTCTCTTACCGGGCACCAGCAAATGTTCTTAATATAAAACCAGAGCTTTGGTGTGAAGCTGATTACTCCAATGCTAATGGAGATAAAGCGTTAATCCTTAAAGGAGAAAGAGAGTGGGAACTACGGCTCACCAAACAGGGGAGCCAGAGGAGGATGGAAAAAGCGAGCAGAACCAAGAGGTGACCAGAGATGCAGCCCATTACAACGGCGGAGGGGCAAACCGGTCAGGGGGAAGCTGGACTCACAACCCCAGCACAAGGCCATCGGCCCCGCGGCCCCCCGCCGCTCACCCGCTCCTCCCTCCAGCTACCACCGCTCCAGACCCACCAGCGAGACCCAGAGGCCGCCGCCGCTCACGGCTTGAAACCCCCGGCTCGAACCGGCTCTCGCACCGCCCGCTCGCTCCGCCGCCCCCCGCCCGGCTCTTACCGCCTTTGGGCTTAGACTCCCCCGCGGCGGGCCCGGCCGAGGCGGATCGCGGCTGCTGCCCTTTGCTGCCGGCCGAGGAGCCGGGCGCACCGGAGCCGCAGGGGCTGCTCTTGTCCATGGCGGAGGCTGAGGCGGGGGTCGCGCCGGGCGGGCTCTGAAGCATCAACGGGCGCCCCGGCGAGCGAGCGGCGGCCCTGAGCGGGGGGGCACGACGGGCACTGGCGGAGCCGGCGGAGGGCCAGGCTCATGGCCCGCCCGCCGCCCCGCCCCCTCGCTCCCGGCCCCGGCGCCGAGCACCCTCCCAGCCCGGGGACGTTCTTAGTAGGGAGGAACCGTCCGTCCCCGGGCTTGAGCGCGGGCACACAGGGGCCTGGGAAGGTGTAAGGAATTAAGTGTCCCACCGAATTGTAGCAGGCAACTGTGGAAGCAAAAAGTAACTCTAAAATAGGCCTAATTTAAGTGATCATTTTAAACTTTCCCTTCAAAGCAAAAGCAGGGGAAATAAACCAAACATACAAGGCAAAAAGAGATACGAAATGTATTTTAATTAATCCTTAAAATAACACTCAAAGATCTTGACCATATTTGATGATCCTTTTCCAGGGGGTGAGAGTGTCAGAGAGGACAGCAGGCCT
>VZTU01022930.1:0-12683 GCA_013400835.1 Zapornia atra
AAAGAAACGAGAGGGGGAAAAAGATAGTTGAAATAGCTAGCTGAAAGTAGTTTCAAAATTTAAGAATGCCAAGCCAATCCCTTTTTCTGCTCAAATTCCCAGAGAGGAAATTGAATGCAGCCCTCTGAAATGCTAGGGGAAATAGGCTGTGCTAATAGAAAAACTTCAACATGGATATCAGCCAGCAGTAGAGTAGAAAAATATGGTTTTGTGCCAAAAAAAATCAGGCTAGAGATAGCAAAAATGCATCTTCAGTGTTGTACTTGTCCAGCTTGTAGGTCCTGATACATCTTGTTTATGAATATGCTTTTTTGTTACTAATTTACAAATATGCTGTGATTGATGTTGTTTGTTACTTGCAGAAAGCATAATCACTTCAGGTTTAGCTATGAAAATTGAAAAATTAACTCTGGTTAGAATAAGAAGTGGTATAATTATGTACTGTGTGTGTATGTTTGCTTGATATAGGCTACCTGGATAGGTGGAGTGTTTCCATCATTACACGAGTGAAATCTTAGTCCAAAGAGGGAGTCTCTTTAAAGAACTAGTTGCACCAAACCAGTGCTTAACTAATATCCTGGGTATTGCTGTAGATTAAATCCACAAACTCCTCACTTCAGGGCTGATACAGATAAATAGGGCTTCCTGGGAGGTGATAACAACAACAGGATAAAATGGTCAAATAGTGCTTCAAGAGCTGAAAGCCTCATTTGCTTTCTCTATGGCTATGCTGAAGTCTGTTTCATCTAGAGAGAACAGTAATTTAGTGGAAGAAGCAGCAATGATACAAGTAACAAACCTTAAAAAAGGATGCACCAAGTAGATGTAAGTGTCCCCTACTGGCAATATGGTGAACTAAGTCTTACAATAGCTTCTCATGTCCAATTCTTGTTTATGTATTAGTAATAACTCTGCAGGTTTCACCAAACAAATGCTGGGGTAAAACTGTTATAAGCAAAACCAGATCTGATGATTTTTGGTTAAAAACATGTTTAGTTTGGGAATTTTTGAAGTCTAGATTGTGGTTGGCTAGTACAAACATCTCTATAGAGATGTGACCCTGAAGATGACTCTACAACTGTTTGCAAGATCAGACTATACTAGTATTAAATCAAATATATTTGCTGAAAACAAAAAAGTTTTGCTGAAGCTTACAGGACTGGTTATACTATGAAGTCTTTGGAACACAGTTCCAAGATCCTTGCAAGCCAAGAAAGGAGGGTAAATACAGTTTCCTTCCACAGGGGTCAACGCTTCTTACTATTGATGGCCTTTTCCCTTCATCAGAGTTTTCTTTCCTCTCCTCTTTTCCAAAGTGTTTTAAGAGTCCTGGGATAGTCTGTATTGGTTGTCAGAGGGAGAGGTAGTTCTGTAATTTTTTTTTGTTGAGTTCTGGTGCTCTGGGCTACGGTTTCATAGCCAAGTATTAAGTTTTGCTTTTCCCCTGTTTAGACCTATGTCTGTATTATGGGAATGGCTTGGGAACTTCCTAGTTAGATGATGTTTGGAATGTGTCAGTTGGTTAAAATAAGTGTTATTTTGAAAGGGTCTGGTGTACTTTCATCAAGAAAGGGTTTTTTGGCCTTGGCTGGCCTTCCTGGTTAAAAGGTGGGATTCACCTGTGTTAGCCAACAAGCTGACAGATGAGAGATGACCTAATAAATCTCTTACAGGGGCTTTCCTGCTTAGTGAAACTCATTTTAATTGAAGCGATGCCTTGAATCCTAACTCTGCATATTCCTAATCACTGAAGAGTCTCATGTCTTTCTCTTCATTCTCTCTGCTTTTCTGTGTATATAATTTACTTGATAAGCTGGATGAGGAACTGCAAAGTAGACACAGTGAATCAGGACTTCAGATCTGCGATTGGGGCTACCAGTTCTGGAGCTCCGGTGACCTTTAAGATCCCATCTTAAACAGCATATTGCTGCTTCTGGATAATCCCCTTTTTGTTTTGAAAAACTGGGAAATTTAATGCTTATTACATTGGTAAATGGAATATTTATAATGCTTTGAAAACTAAGGAATACTGTTTCTGTCTCGATAAGAAACATTAGTGGTATTTTTTAGGACTGAATATGTTATTTCAAACTGACCCCATCCAAAGGAGTGGTCTTTGTGGTAAAATGACTTCATGTGAAGATAAAACCCATTATGTCATTCAAATGACATCAGCATCAATGATATGAGAAAAAAGAGATGGGAAGGAATTGCATCATAAAGACAAAAACCTTTTAGAACTAAAGAAACACAACACTATAAAAAAGCTGACAGTGTATGGCTGAGTCACTGAACATGAAGTTCTAGAGAGCTTTAACAACCCTTCTACAAAATGTGAAGATGTCTTTTGATATATACAGCTGAACATCAGGAGATGGCAGTAGTGCATACTGCGTTGCAAAATAAGAGTACTGGGGAGAAACCCCTAGAAATCAAGGCATTTGCAAGCTCTCCAAAGCAGAGAACAATATTCTAATTTATTAGAACTTTATACAATCATCCTATCATTGCAAATTTTATTGACTATTTGGTATGCTTAGTACAGGACTCACTATTTTTTATTTAAAAGTATTGAAAATGGCAATATATGTTGATTGATAACATATGAATATTAGGATTTTGAGAGACTTTCTAGAACATATGTTGGATTTTTGTCCTTGACCAAATTTAACATTTATGTCTCTTGAAAGGTTAAAACATCAGTCTTATTCAGCACAGTGTTTTTAACAGGTACTACATAAAATAGTAATTGCTGCTTCCCAGATGCAGAACTATACTGCTTTATATAGCCATTTAATTTTAGTGAGTATATGTGACTCAAGTTATATACTTGAATTTATTTTATAAAATAATGAAAAAGAGGTATCTTTTGTATGCAGAGTTTCCATATGTGATCTTTGCATTGTAAAATATCTCTGGTTTCCTTCAGCATGTATCTGATACTTAAAATTTATTTTGGAGGCTAATCACAACTTAAATGCTTTGAAATACCCCAGAGGGGGAAAAAATCTTTTTATGAAGTTGAAGGAAGCAAATTTCAGGGGAAGTGGAGTTATGTTTTATTAGTGAAATATAATTCAACAATAAATGAACAGTAGCATATAATGTCTAGCTAATGAATAAATGAGCCTATGCAGTTTTTTCTGCATTTATGGAAGAGAAAAAATACTGAACTGCAGAAGCTCCAAGTATTGTGACTTTGTGGAGGAAGTATGTTTGTAATTGCTTATTGTTCTAAGAGTATTTATCCTTAAGACCTTGCATTTTTAAAGAAAAACATATCAGCATATTAAAAATTTAGCATTACTAAACAACAGTCCTTAAAATTCACCTTGGTATTATCGAGCAGAAGGATAGGACACTGAAAGATACCTTGTGGTTGACACATGTACTGTCAGGGCAGCTGGGTCAAGACTGTCTGTACTTGATTCTGTGTCTGTAGTAGTGATTCACAGCAGAGATGTAGAACCTTGAAAACTAAACATATCTTTCTTTTTTTTCCCCCCTCCCCTAGGTTAGGTTCAGACATAGACAAGGGTGGGGTATTCTCTTTTTTGGCAGGCTGCACTTGAGTTGGTTTAAGACCGTCAGCAAGGCTCACACAGCTATGGCAGATCTGCAAACTAGTGGGCTGAACCCTTTGTTCTGTTTTTTTCATCCCAGGACTGATGCTGATTGCTCTTCAAGTTGTCAAATGGATTAATCTATTCAGACCATGCTTGAAACTTTATTGTTGCAAGTTCAAAGTTTAGAAAGCAATATGAGGAAAAAAAGAGTCAAAATACAAATATCACACAACTTCTCTCAGGCTTCAGTGCAGATGCATCCTAAACTGGAGGAAGTTGCATTCAGCCTGTTAAATTAATCACTTCTGAATTTGTGTAGACTGTTTTCAAATCTATCTTTATTGGCTGCAGCAATCAGTCCAATAGTTTATTTACGTGTGTGTGAAGATTTTCCTTTTGTTCTAAACCTGCTGCCTGAAAAATTCATTTGGTGTCCATTAGTTCTTGTTTTATGAGTAGTGACTAATCATTCCCTATTCATCCATTCTCACTTGGCATTCTTCCTCAGCTGAGGAGTCTGACTATTCAAGGTCTCCTCGTATTGAAGCCTTTAGATTTTGATGATACTTTTGGCTTTTTTTAATGTCCTTTCTGAGATGGAACAATAAGAGCTACATGTGATGCTCAGGATGCAGGAACAACATGAGCTTGTGATGGAATAACATTTTTGTCCTCTTATATTGCTTTCCTAGGAATTTCTGGCATTCTGTTGTCGTCTTGCTGGTTTCTGAATGGTGTGCTGATGTTTCAGGACACTAGCTACTACAACCCCTTCCTCAATATTATGAGCCAAATCCTGTGTGGGTATAGAATGGTTACTTCTCCATTTACAGGACTTTGTATTTGTCAACATGAAGTCTCTCAATATTATGAAATTCTCCTGCAATTCTTTGTAGTCTTTTTAGGTTTACTACCCTGAATAATTTTGTATCATCATCGGTATGATCACCCCTCTATTCATCCTCTTTCCAAAGCACTTATGTGTGTCTCAAATAGCACAGGTTCCTCTACAAAGCTGTGAATATGACCTCCATGTTTTGAAACATCTTTTACTCCTGCTGTTCCTCTGCAGTTCATGTTTTATCTCTTTCAGCTTTCTTTTGAGGGGTGGGGTGGGGGATAATGAAGGAGGAAAAAGGGCTTTAAAAGCCACAGCTGTTAAAGTAGTTTGTTTACTTGCACTGTGTTTCAGTTTACAATGTTTTAGTCTTTTGGCTACTGGTACTTTTCTTCTGGTGAGTTTTGACACTGTCACTTTTTGAAATGAAACTTTTAAAATCTTTTTTCCCTTTCTTTTCTTTCAATGATACTAAATTTGAATGCCATGTAAGAATACAGGATCAGTGATTACACTGAGACATCTTGCACAATATTTATGTCTGAATCAAGAACTCTTGGGATTTTCTGACTAGCTGCTTCAAAAGAAACATTATTTATGTGTTTAAAGTTTTGGTGGTTGTTTTTCCTGTGGTCTCACTTAGCATTTCACACTCTGCATTAGTTGGCTGTATTTCACTTGCATGATCCTTTTTTTCTTTATGCAGGTAACAAATCCTTTGGAATTGTGTAGTACTTGTTGCACTGAATTTATGTCACTTGGCTTTAGGCTTTCTTTCACAATAAAGCACTTCTCTGGCACAACCATTTGTGTCATTGCTACCAAGACAGTTTTGAACTATTAGTGTTCCAGTTGTTTTCACATAGAAATTAATTTTGCAATCTTTTCATTGTTAGCTTATAGTATAGTTGCTGAACATGTTAATTTTATTGTGTGAAGACATGATGTCATGGCAATATTATGTCTCTTTATAACTGAACATTTGGGAAGATATATGTGGTGACTGAAAGCTGGTACACTGTCCTTACTGGGCTGCTTTCTGTCAGGGTTTTATTGACTTATCAGAGGAACTGGAAATTTTTTTTTTTGACCTAACTTTATAACAGTGTATTTTTTCTTTGCTTAGAAGAAAATATTACTACTGTGTCTAATCCTACTATTAACTACAAGACTGAAGGATTCTCCCCCCCCAGCTTAGCTTTTCCTTTTTGGAAGAGTTTGGAGAATGGCAGATGTGTGTTGAGCTGTTTGACAGCCAAGCTAATGAAGGCAACCATTGGACGTGACAATTAGACATGAACCATTGGACTATAGAGGTGTGGGCCAAAACTGACCCAGGACCCTGTACACATGTTCAACAATGATGGTGACAGGCCACAGACCATATGTGTCACCAGCATGTCAGGGGCCTTGACTTGATGAGTTGCACATCTTTCCCGTCCAGGATGCAGCTTCTTAGACTGGGGCTGAGCCTGGGGTAGGATGAGGTGATCTGCCTCTCTGCCATTGGACTGACAACTACAGAATAGGCTAAGTGTCACAACAGCAGGTGGGGCCTAGGATGTCAGTCCATCAAAGTGTCTATTCTGGTTTAGCCTGCTGAGACATGCAAGAGGTCTGTGAGGAAGAGGTGAGTTATTCTGGGAAACTCTGCTGAGTGGTCCAGAGGAACCCCATCTGTTCACCTGACCAGTTGTCTTGGGAGGCTTGTGGCTTGCCAGGGCTTGTATCTGGGATGTTGAAACAATCTGGAGAACTTTCTGGCCCTTAGATTATTATCCCATGCCATTTTATATTTGTACCAACACCACTGCCAGAGGAGACCTGGAATACATAAATTGAGGCTGCGTGGCTGTAGGGATGGTGGCCAACAGCATTGGGACCAGTCTGTTTTTCTCCTCAATCCTACACATGAGGAGGAGTAGATGGATTCTGCAGGTCAACAAGTCTTCTCTGAGGATCAATGGCTGCTGGAGAGACAGGATTAATCTGACAAAGTGGATCCCCTCCACTAAGGAGTAGGATAAAATTCTTTCATGCCTCAGGTATCTATAAAACTATCTTGATGTGGGAAGCTGGATGACAGCTTTCTGGGCTGGGGGGAGAAGAATTTCCTGCCTACTTCATGGGTTGGCCTGCTGAAGTTTGGAAGTGTCTGGATCCTTACAAGAAGCAGACTTTGACACTAGTAAGGAATATTTTCTACCAAATTTCACTGATTTTGTTTGGTGCTATAAGGGGATCTCTGGTAAATGCAAGGTTTTCATCTCTAAGTTGAAATGCATGATAGTGTTGTTAAACTGTCAATGGGTAAGATCTTTTTAATGCCTTTTTGTAGACATTGAGTTAGATTCCTTGGTATGAACAGTTGTTAGTTCCATACTAAAAGAAAATCAATCATTGATACTTGATGTGACAGTAATGTAAAATATTTTGTCTGAGATGTTTCTTTTAGGGAACACTGGAAAAAAAAACACAGTTAAATATTATATAGAAGTCTGGTTTCCTGGAATTTTTTCAATTTTAGTCTAATTTTTGGTTGGGACAAGATGTAGCTCTGTCTTTATTGCTTTGTGCAATAATCTCAGGGGAATAATAGATAATGTTAGATAATTCCTGCTGTGAGTAGTATTGTTAGATGTGTTCTACCAGTAAACATAGTGGTCTGCTAAACTAATTATAAGGCTGCCTTAATGTGGAGGGCTTATAGCACAACCACCACTAGCTAATGGTTCTGCAACTAAGTTACAATCCAGTAAACTAAATACAGGAGAAATATATTCACTGAAGTATTAGGGCACTCTTAAAACCTGAAGAAAAGCTAAGAATGTGCCTGAGTAGAGAGTACATCCTCAACAGTTTCTTCTTTCCTGATCTCACTTCACAACTAAATCTGAGTGGCAAGAAGGTTCCTTTTGTTCTCTCAGCCCACAACATTGTGTATATGAAGTGAATTTTGGTACATTAACGGTAAAATTGGGTTCTCTCCTCTGTGTCAAGATTTGTAAGCTCTCAACAGAGAAGATAGGTAAATGAAGATGACTAACTTTCCTTTTGTTGTGGTTTAACCACAGCCTGTATTTGAGTGCTTGTCATCCCTTCCACTGCAGGGGGGAGGGGAAGCATGGAAAAAACCAAACCACCAACTCTTGGATTGATATAAAGACAGTTTAATAGGAATAACAGAGGAAGAGAATAATAATATATGCAACAAGTGATGCACAAATACAATTGCTCAGCACATGTGGAAGGAAAAAAGAAACAACCCAGTGCCCAGTCTGTTTCTGAGCAGCAAATTTGCCTCCTAACATACTTCCCCAGTTATACTGGGAGTTGTATCATAGGGAATATGCCTCTGGCCAGGTCAGCTGCCCTGGCTTTGCTCTCCCACCTTCTTGTGCACTTGACAGAATGGGAGAAGCTGAAAAGTCCTTGGCTTAGTGTGGATACAACAACTAAAAAGCACAGTGTTATCATTGTTATTCTCATACTAAATCCAAACCACAGCACTATACCTGCTACTACAAAGTAAAAATAACTCTATGCCAGCTGAAAGAAAATAACTCTATCCCAGCTTATACCTTTTTCCATATTATCACAATAGATGATAAATTCGAAGCCTCATGCAGGAATTGCCACACGTTCCCCCTGCAACATGAAAAGAGGGTGGCAAGAAAAAGATGAGGCTTAAAGGAAAGAAAATAGATTATTTTTTTTTGAACTTGTACTGTTTCCATAAGACCTTTGAAGTCTGCTGTTCTTGCCCTGTGGTTCTCAGCTGCCATGTCCAACCATAGAACTGTCTGACTGTATGCTGTCGTGTGCCTTGTTCAGGCTGTTACCTTCTCTCTTTCTGCCATAAGGAAACAATGACAGGTGATAGTTTGATCTATAGACTAACATGTTGCAATATGGTGGCAGTACTATGTACTTGTGCCAGTCTGTGCTTATATCAGCATTAATTCCCTTGAAAAACAATACAGATATATGGCAACACGTTTTCTTAATAGCTGTCATGCTGAGCAGCGAGCCCCTAATTTATATAGTTAGACAAGTCAGGCTCTGCATGCTCTGTGTTAGTGCTGAGTGCCTTTGGAGTGGTCACTTTGCTGACCTGATTAGGAGACTTTCTATTGGTAGACACGAATCCATTTGTACAGTACCTAACAAAGCTCACACTAATACAGAAAGGAACAGAAATGTTGAATTATACAGTATACCACTGTAAGAAAAATTATATCAGTAGTAATAGTTTAATAAAGATTACTGAATGCTTTCTCACATGGCCTTTTCTGTACAGGCACTGAATTCATGTTCAGCCTTGATTGAGTGAAATCTTTAAGGATTTAACACCTTTCTCATTTTCATAAATATGAAAATGCAGAATGCATTTCAAATGATGAATAATAGTGAAACTATTAGGAATTATAGTGTAACTGCATTGTATGTGCAGAGACGTTGTCAAGGTGAGTAAAATCTGCTTCACTATATTGACTTGATTGGCAAGTAACCATGGTTTCTGCCTTCCTCCTGCTCTCTGTTCACATGCTTTCATTTACTGGATAAATACCCTGGACTACAAGAAAGAAATTGTTTTTACACTTAAAGGAAAGAGGATCAAAGAAAAGCATTGCCAGAGACTCAATGGCTCTGTGAATCAAGAAAATGTGGCCAAAAATACTGCATAATTCTTCTAAGGAGTTCTTATCACAGCTGATTGGAGTGACATTACCAATGGCAAGGCTGGCAAGCACATAGTCGTCAGCCATTAAATAGGTGCTGGAAAGCTAAAGCTTTAAAGCTCACACTTGAGCTTTAGGCCAACAACCAAGTGCTATATGTAAGCCCCAGAGGCAGCTATTATTCAAAATTCCTTTTGATTCTCTTGTTGAATTGTAGCTAGTGAAAAGGAAACTTTCACTGTTTGTTTAGAAGGCAGACCACAACAAATGCAATGATAGGAGTAGTAAATCTCTAGGTAATACTTTAAGGGTCTTTGGGAGGCTCTTCAGAGGGATCTGAACAGGTTGGACCAGTGGGCTGAGACCAATAGGATGAAGCTTAACAAGGCCAAGTGTAGTGTGCTGCACATGGGACATAACAACCCCATGCAGCGCTACAGGCTTCGGGGGGAGACTGGCTGGAGAGCTGTCAGGCAGAGAAGGACCTGGGGGTGTTGGTTGACTGCAGGCTGAATATGAGCCAGCAGTGTGTCCAGGCAGCCAAGAAACCCAATGGCATCCTAGCTTGTATCAAAAACAGTGTGGCCAGTAGGTCTAGGGAGGTGATTGTGCCCCTGTACTCAGCATTGGTGAGGCCACACCTTGAGTACTGTGTCCAGTTCTGGACTCCTCACCATAAGAAGGACATTGAGATCCTTGAGCGAGTCCAGAGAAGGGCAGCCAGGCTGGGGAAGAGGCTAGAGGGCAAATCCTATGAGGATCGACTGGGGGAACTGGGGCTGTTTAGCCTGGAGAAGAGGAGGCTGAGGGGAGACCTTATCACCACCTACGACTAATTGAAGAGAGGTTGTGAAGGGGTGGACAATGGCCTCTTCAGCCAGGTGGCAGGAGATAGGACAAGGGGAAATGGCAAGAAGCTGTGCCAGGGCAGGTTCAGATAAGATATTAGAAAAAAAGATTACTGAGTTGTTTGGTCCTGGAACAGGCTGCCTGGGGACATGGTTGAGTCACCATCCCTGGATGTGTTTAAAAAAAGGGTAGATGAGGTACTTAGGGGTATGGTTTAGTATAGGATGGGAACGGTTGGACCTGATTATCTTAAACGTCTTTTCCAACCTTGTGATTCTGTGGATCTGCTGTCCTCACTTTTTTGTCTGTGAAGTATAGTTAAAGATCTGCTTTTTAGTTTTAGATGAGAATAAAAATAAAATTTACGAAAAAATCCTACCTTCAACTAAAACTCTGTAGTCTGCACAGTTCTCATGATTCAATCCCACACTCTTTGAAGCCTGTATAAACATCCATTTGGCTTTGATAGGATTTTATCAGGCATGGTTACATTTTAACTTTGCATTAGTAAATCTGATGGGACATATTGGTCAGTTTTTTTAATGTGCTGTCTACATGTTTTCTCATTTTAAAAATATTTGCTAGACAAACTAACTCATGATTTCCTCTAATCCCTTTGTCATAACAATTATTAATATGGGAAAAGTACAATAGCAGTTTCAATAGCAAAAGTAGACTTTTAAATCAGTAATTAACATTGATCTGATTAACTTTTTTAAACTTCAGATCTTCACAATAGAAGTAGTAAGTTGTATTTAATATTCTTTTTTACATATTAGCCTTTGAGATGTCAGTTGAAGTAATCTAAACATTCAGGGCTTTAAAGTTGATTCTTTCAACAAGATAAAGCAAAAATCTGGCATCTAGTAAGAATAATTTCTTTGGAGTATACTGATCTTTGTCTGTCTCAAATCTCTTGAAAATGTTAATTAGCACCAAATAAAGAACAATGAAAAATGTCTCCAGTCTTCCTTGGAGACTAAGATTTGGGACAAGTAATTTTGCATGTGAGTTGAATATGCAAGTGCAAAGAGATTTAAATATCTGATTTTAATAGGTTTCATCCCACTGGGAGAGACACTTTTGATTATCTATGACCTATACCAATTATTGTGATTCTCCCTGTAGGCTAACCATAATTTTAATAACTAATCAAACTAAGCCTGAAGGTTTTGTAAAATGCCAAATATGTACTTGCACTCTTGCTAGCTACAGAGCTCATACTCGCTATCTGACCTTGCTTCAGCTTCTTAAACTACTTATTCTCAATCCATTGAAATATTTAGCTTTTAAAGTAGGACTTCTTGGAAAGCAAAATGAAATCAATAACATAGTCACTTTGGTCTTGCTTTCAGATCAAGCAGAGTGTTAGATTCTCAGTGTAAATAAAACTTGGCTTGATGGATGCTGAGGCATGAAGCGTCAGTAGTGCAATGGTACAAATTAAGTCAAATTCTAAAGCAGTAGCCCCATTAAAATTGGTGTGTGGTTAACAGTACCAACCTCACCTTTGTTTGGTTCATCCTGGACTACCACCATTTCTGCAACAGTCCCAGGGAGCAGAATTTCCAAACCTCACAGCTTGCTTGGATATGCACTTACCTTTATCTCTTTCCTATACAGGCTGTATCTTATTTGAGTGTGATAGAAGTAGATAGGAGCTCTGTTTTTCTGTGTTGTTTCTGGACAGTTGTATGTTCAGTTTGATTGGAGACTGTAGTAAGCTGAGTGCTGGAGAACTGATGCTAAATCTTTTACACCTAGTGCCTCGGTGTAGAAGACTACCCAATCCATAGTGGTCAGTAACTTTGTAGGAATCTTTTCCTAATTAGTTCCTCAATGTTTGATTTTATTTTTCTCTGGATATGTAGTCACCTTGCTATGTTACAAGTTTTTTTTTGTATAAATTATATTTATATGTCAATCTTGCTGTTTCTTCTATATGCTTTTCACTCAATCCTTTCTCTAGATGTTAATCCCACTTGTGTTCCTTTCCTGTCAGCTTTCTTCTACTACAGGGTCACAGGACCCTGTTGTCTCTTTACTGTGCTGCTACTGACTGCTTATGGCTGTTATATCTAATGTTACAGAATCACAAGGTCAGAAGAGACCTTTGAAGATCGAGTCCAACCTATCCTATCCTAAGCTAAACTATATCCCTAAGTACCTCCTCTACCCCTTTTTTTGAACACATCCAGGGAAGGTGACTCAACCACCTCCATGACAACAGCAACACCACACTCTGTCCTGTTGCAATACACTTTCTACTGTTATCATGGTTACTGCAATTGAAGAAAGCAAACCTTGGAAGGAGGGTTTAGCTCTATAAAAATAAAAATCAAGCCCATAAAATTTTACAGGCTTCAAATTTACTTTCATTCGTGTTCCCATCCATAAAAAAGTAATACTTCTATCTTAAACCAATTAGGGGTGTTTAGGAGTGTAGCACTTTTAAATGTTAGCATTTCAGGCAGCAAAGTTATGCTGGCTACTCTGTAGTAGACTTTAACACATGCTACACTGATATTTTGGGGCTGACATAATCTTGCAATTTGAGGAGGAACTGCTGATACTTTTTTCCCCCTCCCTGTATGCTAGTCTTCTCAACACTGCAATACCTGTCCTTTTCTGTCAAATATGTTGTCTGCCTGTTCTGGGGCCTGTGAATAAATGCTAGCTTTTAAGACTTGCTTTTGAGGAACAGTAAGGACCATGAGTACTGGAATAAATAATGTAACAAGTTTGATT
>VZTU01022934.1:0-16777 GCA_013400835.1 Zapornia atra
GGGTGTGTGTGTGTGTTTGTTTTTTCCCAGGTATTTTAGTTTCCTCTCTTAAGGCATTTGATATAACACCTGGAGACCTTTCTCTCTTTCAGGTCTAGGTTGTGTTTGTTCGTTTTTTCTTGCTTAAATGTAGTTAGCTAGGATTGCTGGCACTCTGCTACTTCTGATCTTGCGTCACCCATGTTCATGATGTCAGTCTGTTTCCATCTATATTGTGAATATATCTCCTAATATATTTTAGAACCACTCTTGCATTATTTTTTGGTTAGTATGGTGACACCATACTAACATCAGAATTTCAAATGTCTTTGAGTCTCCCATAATTACAGAATCCGTTCACTTTAACACAGAACCTGTTGGGACTCCCTGTCACCTGTACGCTCTATTTCTGTAAATATGGCCATCATTTTATGACACTTTTCCTTTATTTATTCTTACTTCTTCTATTCCTTCTTTTAAAATGTACTATAAGCACTGTATGTTGTAGCGAACCCAGAAGAGAGACATGAAAATATGAGTAGGCATAAATTATGACTCTGCCATTTGGTTGTACAGCTTGCCTGGGAAAGTACTGCTGTTCCGGCTGCTAAAGGCAAGAAGCCAGGTTATGCAGTTACACCTGTGTGTAAACTCTCTCAAGGGACTGTTCTGTTTCGACTCACTTGGCAAATGATAATATACTAGGTAGAATGAATACAGCTACATGTGTAAGTCCCAAATTAATATGCCATTATGCAGAAAAGTAAATATCTGAATAAAACTTTTCTCTCCTTCAAACTTTGATGAAACAAAATGTATGTATTAATTTCAAATATTGTAAACCTATTTCTTTCAAAACACAATACTTTTCCCACTTCTTTAAGCACCATTTTGTGGTCTGTCTTAGAAGTACTGTACTAGGCAGCTAAAAAAAAATCTTATGCGTGTCTTATGTCTTGGCCTCTTCATCCATAATCTTCTTTGAAAGGCAAAACTGTATAGCAAGTTTGTTTTAACTAAAATCTGCTACAGGCCAATATCCTAAATTTAGACCACTGACATAGTATATTTTGACCGTTTGTAACTAATTCATTTGACGTAGCAATAAACTTATATTGTCTCAGTACAGGGGCACGTCAAAGAAATTTCTACAAAGCTTCTGATGTGTGACAATAAATTACAGAGGGAATCTTGTTTTACCCTTCTGCTATTTTTAACAGATAGTTGAGAACTGGGATCTCCTTTTCTGTCTTGAATTTTCTAGAGTTAATAGGCTTTAAGAGTAAATATAGTCAAGCGTACACGTATCCTTTAAATATTACTCTGTTTCCTTGTAGCTGTCGAAACTGTCAATGAATTCCCTCATGTCATTTATAAGGCCAACAATTTATTGGTATATTTTGGATTATTGTCTAAATGGTGTACTACATTAATTGTTGCAAACAGTTCTGCAATTGAACTCCCATTAACTTTCTATGAAATACATGCAATTTTAATACCGTATAGGCATATTCCACTTTAACTTTCTCAAGGCGATGAGCCCTATTTCTCCTTTCTGTTTCATGTGAGCATGGCACTTGCTTTTGGTGTAATCATTTCTGATTTACAGTAGTTGAAAACAGACTTTAGTGTAGAATAATTGCCTTGGTAACAATGTAAAACAGTAAGTATCTGCACCAGTCCCTTCTCTGTAGGTTTATATAAGATAAGGGTGAGTGCTTGGGAAAGGTGAAGACAATATTAACGTCGTTGTGTGTGTTTTTCTATATGCCTTCTGCTTGGTTTTTGAATGTGAGGGGTCTATTGGGAAATTTAAGAACTCTTATCAATTACTCTAATAATAAATTCGTCAGGACAGAGCTGTTGTAATACTTTGTTCTTGGGTTTGATTCAATTATTTTGACATTACTGAAATGAACCTAGAAATGTCTCTCCGCTGGGGAATACAAAGGCAAAAAGAACAACATAATAAAGGAGTCATGAAGAAAGCTTTGTGAAGAGCCAAGTGATTCAAGAAACAGACAGGTGGAATGTTTCTCATTTCCTGCTGTCCCACCTCAATATACCTCAAGAAATGAACCGTATTTTGCCATCAGCGCCTTCCATATAACTGCAACAGTTTTGATCTGATCAGTGATCCTTTGCCTTTAACTGAGCTGAGCATAAAGGATTTTGAAAAGAGGGTGAGGGAAAGAACAGCTGAGGATTTATTCAGGGACAAATCATCTTAAACCCATGTAGCTTAGACGATTCCTGGATTTATCTGTAGCTTTTCATGCAATTTGATGCAATGTAAAGTAATTATACTGGAAGGATATAGGGATGATAAAAATCTTAAGAGGAGATATATATATTTGATCATTTCAGAACAGGGGACTGTAAAACTTCGTAACTTTTCACATTATTAATACAATTAAATTATATCAATGCAATTGTTAAGTATCAGTTCTTTGTATTCTGTCTTCTACTTTACATTGCAGCCTTAGTTCAAATCCTGAATACCTTAAGACAGATGACACTTACACGGGAATTAGTTTGCATAACAAAATAATCATCTGTACCTGTTCTATCTCAGTGGAGAATTCTGAAGCTTTTGCTGATGAATTGAAAGACTCTGTGGATGTTTAGATCACATTCTACTGTGATTGAAATTGTAATGGACCATGCACAATAACACTTGCCCTCTTGGAGGAAGGACAGTCTCTGCTCTTGCTCATCTGCATTTCCCATGTTTGGACTGTTGCATGGTAACAGGTTATGCTGGTACTGTCGCTGCATCATGGGCTTTTGTCATGTCAGTGGCAGAATTGCATCCAGCGGTTTCATTTTGGTTTATTTGTCCTCTGTTTTCAGTTGTCTTATGTTGACTTTAATAGTTAGTTCTGACAAACAGGCCTGGACTGCTTTGGGCAAGGCTACTGTACTATTGGCTTTTCTGGATGTGTCTGTCTTGATGGGAGAAATCCCACTAGCATATGCTTTTCAGTTTGACAATATTTGACTGGGATTTCTGAGAATCTTGCATAATGGTCCATGCTGGCTTTCTGTGGCAGTGGTTTGGGGGAAATCTGGAAACCTTGGAGTGCTCTGGTTTCTGCTTGAATACCTTCTATTGTTAGTGGGCGGTAGCTGGTCTGCTCTGAGTACACTCTGCCACCTGCTTTGGTGTGAGTACACACAGCAAAGCTGTTAATGTTGTGGTGTAGTGAACCAACCCTGTGGCTTACCTGGGGTTTCACCGAATATATGCTGTATAGTACATGAGCATGAATTTGTGTCTTGGACATTTTGAGTTTATGAACAATTTTTGTCTTTAATGTGCTTTGAAATGCAGAGTCTCACATATTACGTAAGGCTAGTGACTTGCTGGATCCTGTTAAGTGTTCATCTGTATGTGAGAAAAGACAACTCTTAGGTTTGCTGCTATACTCAGATTAAAGTATCTAATACAGTTATTTTATGCCTGCAAATATTTTTCATCAGCATACTTTTAATTTTAGTTTATCAAATGAAATAAGAATATATTGGGAAAAAGTTTAAGATTCCCTACTAGCCTGACAGTACCTCTACAGGTAGCCTGGCCAGGGAAGAAATATATTTGAAATAACAACCTTAACTGAAAAGATGATACTGTCAGGAGTCTCTAGCATAGTGAAAAATCACAAAATTAAGGACAAATCTATGTCCATAGTGAAGAATGCTTCCAAACACAAACCCCATTATGTAGTTTGGCACTGCTGTCAGGCTGTTTTGTGTGGGTTGGTTTGGCTTTTTCAGCTGGGGTTTTCTTTTGTTTGTTGTTTTCTTTTTCTTTTCTATGCATGTCACCTGCATATCAGGATAAGGTCATGTCAAAGACAGCCCTGGGGATGTTGTATTCTGTGTACACAGAGCTGACCTATTGATAAATGGGAGTGTTTGGTGCTTAGATGGGCTAGTGTGTGGTGGTACAAATATTTACTCAGAAGAGAAAATCAAACTATACATGAAGACTGAGGTTTCATTTCTTTGGGGAGTTGCTTCTTGTCTTCTTTTGGAAAACTCCATTAGAAGTCTTTTTTCCATGGAGTATACTGATGGTGCAGTGGATAAGTCAGATCTGATTGTGCATCTAACAACTGGAAAAAAAAATTATTGCAGCTGACAGTTGAGAACTGTTAGAGTGATAGCAAGATATGGTTAGTGTCATCTTTCCTGCTCAATATAAAGAATAGGTACATAATGGTGCTGGAGTTGAGACCGTAAATACTTCATTCAAGACATGTTCTGCAGTATATCGCAGTATGTTGACTTTAAGTGAGTATAGTTATATATTTTAGACTTGGCCAATTGCGGGTGAGGTAGCTTAATTCCATATACCTTTCTATTTGTTACTATTGCTAATTTAATAGTGGTTTAAATTCTTTTTCAACTTAAATAGAAATAAAAATTTTCAGATATTGGAGCTGTTGGATTTTTTTTTTTAATTCCCTTGAGCCACACACTTTCCCCAAACCAAATCCTGAAGTAGCAGTTTGCTAATAACCCCTAATGGTTCTAGACATATGCATGCAACTGTCCTTAATTTTCCTCAAGATAAAAGTAGAACTCCTTTCTTCGAGCAGGACACACTGGAAATAAATGACACCTCTCTGCTCTGCCTTGTATGACTTCTATCAGGCTGGTTCTATTGGATCAGTCTAATTTCATAGTGCCTGACCCACAGATCTATATAGCAAAATTAGAGACATTTCTTTTTCATATCGCTCTGATTTGCAATTTCAATCACTTTATTCCTACCAGTTATACTGGAAAAAATTAGTATGTTATAGAATCGGAAAGGTAAAGTCAATCCCTTGACAGATACATAATTATTTTATGCAGGGTAGTCATGTGTGTGCATCTGGTATAACTTTTTTTCTCACTGTCTTGCTTCTCACAGTGATTTTGACAAAGAAAGTAATTGCAGGCAACACTAAAGAGTCTATAAATTGTTCCAAAGCCAAATCTTGTTGTAAATGAGCTCGTAAGAAGTCAGGAGCTTTGTAGATTATTTTGGTCCTTAGATGTTTGGCTTAATGACTTGTTTCCAATGAACCATTACTTGTGCCTCTGGAGTTCCCATAGAGGAAATTAAGCATTAAATTTTAAGTGGGTGGTTTTTTTTTTTTATTTTTCCACCTGCAATCCTAATCCTCCTAAAACCAATTTTTTTTTGAGAAGAAATTTTCTGCAAAGGTGGTAAGATTTAAAACTAATTCAGTCCAGCTCAGAGAGCATTTGGCAGTGCTAAGGATGAATCCTAATAGTAAGCAATGAGGAGGAATTGATAGAGTCAGCTGGAAATCAGTTGCCTTGCTGTGCTCCACTGCATATCTTTGACTTGGACCTTGGTATTTGTTTTGCGTGCTCCTCAGGAACAAGAGGGCAGAGGGGCCATGCTTCATGTATTGATCTAGGAGCAGTAGCCTTCTCAAGGCTGTTTTGTTTCCTGGGGGGCGAAAAGGAACTTGTTCCTGAGTTATGTGCTGGACCTAGAAAACCGGTGGGGTTCCAGAAGTGTTAAACCTGCTGTATGCATGTGGGACTGCTTCAGTGGAAGAAATGTCAGGAGTAGGTCTGAGTGGCAGAACAGGGCTATGGTTGGTGCCTGAGCATGCTGCCTGAATGTGCATTATGCTGTCATTGGTATATAAGTAGGTTACCAGTGTAATTACATTAGGATCTCATTTATTATCGTTCTCACCTGAGACTTCTTCCAAGGTTATCACTCAACCAGTTATACTTGCAGTAACACAGTTCTGTATAAATTATTTTAGAGTTTTTGTTTCTTATGATGCTTTTGAACTTTAACTACAATATCAAGAAGATGTTTTATTGATCCTGTACCCAAAAAGTTGGGTCTTACTAAGCTTCTTGAAGACCTGCGTACTATGGCAGATCTGTAATGGTTAATGATGTAATTTGTTAGTTCTCATGATCTGTTACAAAGACAATCCCTGATTCTTTGTTCCCTGAAATGAAGAGAAACAAGGTTTTTGCTACACAGTGGTGTGCTGTCAGGGTGAAATGATACTCTAGTTATTTTAAACCACCAAAATTTGTTAGGTTACTTGGTTTTGTTTGGGTCTAGAGGGCGAGCAAGATGAAGCAGAGCTAAGCAGTGCTAAGTTCTGCTGTCTGCTGTTAGATTCTGCGCCGCAAGAATGTGTATGGGTGGGAAGCACACCCCAATCTGCCATTCCACGTTCACAGAAGACTGGCAATTTTCCTATGTATCTCACTTCAGGTTCACAGAGTGCTTTGTAGATGATGGGCGATCCTCATAGCAGTTCTGTAACACAGGAAATCAAAGGTAACGTTAATCACATCTCAAGTGGTGAAGTAGCACCCTGGGGCAACTGATGCTGCAACTGTGAGTTCCATCTAAAGCAGCCAAGCAGCCTGGCTGAGGTTGTAGTTGTTGAGTTTTATTTTATGGAAAGTTCAGTGCTGTGGGGTTTTTTTTTTCCTTTCTTTTCAAGGAAGTAGTGGTTTTCTACTAATTTTGGTTTCTTTCTGGAATTGGAAGAAAAACAAAAATTAAAAGGTAATTGAAATGAAAGGAAACAGATCTTACAAACTTTTTTCTGTGACCCTTACCATGAAATACAGTTGAGGTGGCTCAGGGGTGTAGAGGAAATAAAGGTTCTTTAGAATCCAATTTCAAAGTTATTACTTTTTTTAGGGTGGGTTTTTTTTTTCCTATCAATAAATCAGCATTATTTCCTCAAACTCTCTGCTTCAAACAGTAGGATGTCTCTGCCTTTCCAGAGACATCTAGCAGTTCCCATCCAAGCCTGCACTGGTGAGGCTACAAGCCCAGGCAATGAGCATTGCTGAAGACTAGCCTAAGTGATTCTGTAAGGGGAGATTGCTCAAATGAAAGGAACGGTGATTCACTAGTCTGTGCACTGTGAGGCCATTTAAGACACGCAGTGTCTCTGTACTGGCCCAGGGATCTATTCCGATTCATTCATCCTCTATTTCTCCCTGTATTAGATCATAGAGTCACAGAATCATAGGGGTCAGAAGGGACCTCGAGAGCTCATGGGGTCCAACCCCCCTGCCAAAGCAGCTCCCAGCTCATATTGCACAGGTCGGCGGCCAGACGAGGCTGGAATCTCTCCAGAGATGGAGACTCCACACCCCCTGGGCAGCCTGTCCCAGGGCTCCCTCACCCTCACTGGGGAAAAGTTCTTCCCCATGTTGGTGTGGAACTTCCTGTGCTCCAACTTGCAGCCATTGCCCCTTGTCCTGTCCCCACAGACACTGAAAAGGGGCTGGCCAATTCCCCTGCATCCCATACTTAAGATATTTGTAGACATTAATAAGGTCCCCCCTTAGTCTTCTTTTCTCCAGGCTGAACAGTCCCAGNTTATCCCAGGGAGCCCAGAACTGGACACAATACTCCAGGTAGGGCCTGACCAAGGCAGAGTAGAGGGGGAGGATCACCTCCTTCGACCTGCTGGACACACTCTTCCTGATGCACCCCAGGGTCCCATTGGCTCTCTTAGCCCCCAGGGCACACTGCTGGCTCATGGCCAACCTGTCATCAACCAGGACCCCCAGGTCCTTCTCCAGGAGGTCATCCCCCAGCCTGTACTGATACAAGTGGTTATTCCCTCCCATATATACTGGAGAGGTAATCGTCAAATCTGTCTGAATATGGAATTAGATGGCCTGTTTATAAAAAGATTTTGCCTATTCTTCTTCTTGTTGCCCAAATTTCTGAGAGATTTGGGAAATCTGCCATTAAAGTGAACTATGTTCACACTTTAGGTGTTAATTTTAATATGCATGTCATGTTTGAAAATGTCAGCAGAAAAGACTGAATAATACTTGTTGCATATAAATCTGAAGTACATAATTGCTCCAGCTGACATGTATGAATGCACTTTCATTATCGTGTCAAGAGGACACTTTGTGCTTGCAAATGAACAATGTTTGGGGTTGGCAATAAAACGGGAAGCACTTGCTTAAATAAAGTTTATTACAGCTTTTTAGAAAAATGTAATTATGAAGTGTTCATACTGAATGAGAACACTGGTTTTGAAGTGTTAACTTTAATATGAAAATGGTGTTACGGTTTAAAGGGGAAGACTGCATGGTGTTCAGGGTTTATTAAAGTGAGCAAAATAGAAATATAGAACAATGCATTTGATTTCCATGGCCACAAAATATTTGGTGGGTATGTGAGCTGGTTACACAAACTAGCCAAGGACTGGCAACCCCCTACACTTTCTGAAACCCGGCCACTTAATTTAGTGACCGCAGATGGAAAATACATGCGTAAACGTAAATACAAGCTCGGAATCCAAGGTAAAGTATCTATTGTTGCAGTTAAATCTAAGCAGAAATACTAAGTTTTACCTGCAGAAAAGATTCTCTGTTTAAGAACTAAAAAAACCCACCTGTGGTGGTTTAGCCCTGGCTGGAGGCCAGATGCCCACCAAAACCAGTCTTTTACTCCCTTTTCCAGGTGGACAGGGGAGAAAAGATATATTAAGAGGCTTAGGAGTCAAGATAAGGACAAGGAGAGATCATTTTATCAGCGACGATATGGGCGAAACAGACTCAACACAGTGCAGGAAAGAACTATTCTAATTTATTACACCGCACTAGAAAGACCAGTGAAGAACCAGAGTCAGGAGTGCAATCAAATCTTAAAACAAATGCAACCAGATCTTAAAAACACGTTCCCCCCACCACTCCCTTCTTAGCAGACTTTAATCAGAATCTTGCTCCCTTCTTCCCCCCCCACTCGCAGTACGGGGGGGCAGGGACTGGGGAACGATGGGGTTCTCAGTAGCACCTTCCCCCCACCCCTCCATTCTAAGCAGAATTCCCTTTAGCCATGATTTTACTCCCTTCTTCCCCCCCTGCTCGCAGTACAGGGGGGGGCAGGGACTAGGAAATAATAATGGGGTTCTCGGTTACTTCATGAGCTGTTTTCCTTTCCCAGATCTTAAAACACCTCTACCTCCCCACCCCGCTCCCTCCTTAGCAGACTTCAATCTAGTCATGATTTCACTCCCTTCCTCCCCCCGATCACAGCACAGGGGGGCAGGGACTGGGAGACGGGGGCTTCGGTCAGTTCCTTGCAAGTTGGTTTCCTTCTCGGCGCGGGGGGGGGAAAATCCATTCCACACACCCTCCCCCTGCTGCGCCATGAGAGGCCCCGGTACTAGAGACAAGTCCTCCAGGAACTTTCTCCGTGTGTCTCATCAGCTGCTCCGCCTGGATCCCTGCTGTGGCGGGCAGCAATAAATCACAATGTCTCTCAGTCCAAGTCCTCACACAGGGCACACCAGCCTCCCCCAGCAAACCTGTACCAGTGCAATTCTCTCTCTCTCTCTCTCGCTCATCTCTGTAGGTTCCAAGTGCTGGCAGGGGCTTGCTTCAGCGTAAGGGTCACAGCGTCTTCTCTATGTCTCCACCTGCTCCATCCAGCGTGGAGCCCCTCCACGGGCTGCAGGTGGGGTCTCGGCCTTTACCATGGGGTTTCTCCACGGGCTGCAGGGGCATCTTTCTCTCCGGCACCTGGGGTGCCCGCTCCCCCTCCCGGCCTTGGTGTCTGTACAGCTCGTTACATCTTCTCACTCCCTTCTCCGGTGGCAAAATGCAGCTGCTTCCGGGTTGTTTTCTCCTATATGTGATTCTCAGAGGCGCTCCGACTATCTCTTACTGCCCTGGCCCCGGTCAACAATGATTCTGGCCTTGGATTGTTTACATTTTGGAGCTCCAGAGAATTCCAGCAGCTCCTCACAGCAGCCATTTTGTGCACCCCTGTTCTTTTCCAGCACCCAACCTCGCAAAACCACGACATCACCCCAAAACAACCTCAACCAAAGAACCAACAAAAAAAAATTCCCAAGCCACCGAAAAATGTTATTGAATAATGATGTAATGCAGTAGTACTAAAAGTTTTGTTCAGTATCCATAGCTTTTCTTCCAGGCAGGAAAACTGAGGAGGAGAGAGTAAGGCAGGGACTGTTACTGTGGGATGCTTGTTAAAATTAGTTTGGAAATGTGTAATGCTCACTGGTGCCAATGGACCTCTGTCCCGTTGTGTGGCTCTGTACATGTAAGACATTACAGAAAACTAAATAACGACTTGCAAGACTAACATAATCCAACAAATGCAATTATTTGAGTTCTAAACATAGTTTTCCAGCTTCCATGGGGAATGCAGCCAAAACTTCTGTATATTCTGAGGCATTGGAGGTGGTGCTCAAATTTATGAGTTGCTGGCTACCAGTCTTGTGCCACCTGGACTATTTATTATACAGAACACATGAGTTAGGCTATGATTCTGACTTGTGTGTTGCTCTTGGTTTAAATCAAGGACTGTTGAATTATGGTTTGCAATCTCTGGAGAAGCATTGGATGAGTCTCCTGTGTAATCATTTAATGTCACCTCTGCTGTAGAGTTAGGCAGTGTAGGGAAATAAAGGATATGAAGCACCAGCTGGATGAAGCAACGAGGTGCTGGAGGGTGTACTGTCAGCTGATGGTGGACACAGAAGTCAGCAGCAGCTGGCAGGACCTGGAGATACACCCATCTGGGGGCTGGAGACAGAGTTTAGCCTGGGAAACTGGAAAATATATTGATTCATCACCTCCACAAGACACCTGCTGCTAGCAAGACTGTGATGAAGCCTCTGGCATCAAATGAAAGCTGAAGTCCTGAGGGAGCACAGATGGCAGTATTATTTTTTTGACTGTGATGAATTCCCTCTTGTAGGTACGTTTTGCACACCCCCATGCTAGCAGGAGTGAATCTGATCCACCCTGCATTCAGGAGTTAACAGGAACTTGTTTAACTCTGATGTCTCTTGTGAATCTTCAGTATTTCTATTGCTGTGTAAAGATAAAGTGCTACTCTTAAGAGAATGCTCTCCAAATAAGAGTTTCCCAATTCCATGTGTTCCTATGTTCTTTAAGAGATTTTCAGAAACTCCAGCCATGCTGCTGTGTTTAAAAGAATAGTGACTCTCCCAGCAGTGTGGGAGATTTTGCAGAAAGGAAGTAATAATTCAAGTCTTATGAAAGCTTCACTGTCCATTTACAGAGAGAGTTTAGATATATTTCCCTGCAGCCCCTGTAGTTTTGTTTGATTAAACAAAATGTCTAAACTTTGTGTGTTTACTACTTGCCTACAAATGTTTCTGCTGTTTATTTGGTTTCTGTTTATTTTTCCTTATGAAATTAGAAAGATACAATAAAGCCAGTCTAAAAGTCCTTCTTCCTCTATTGGGCAGGAATGCCTCCATGAAATCTTGTCTGCTCTGCTATTTCCCTTTAATGTGCTTTGTTTGGTTTCGATAACCTCTTGGAGGTTTCAGGTGCTCATATAAGTCTCTTACTCAATCCTCATACCTGCAAAGTACACTTGTTATAGGAGTGCTGCCATTCAGTGAAGATTCTCATCAGAAAAGATTTCTTGTGATGTCCATAGAAACACATATCTGCCAATAGCCTCAAACCTGTAGGTTACTGAGAGTTCTAGAACGGTGAGACCCCACGTACAGTTGTATAGCGATCACCCTCTCTCATTTTCAAGCTGTTGTTTCTTTCTGCCTGCTGTTTCTTTCTGGCATGCCTGAAATGTCACTCCCTAGTGAGAGATGATAGTAAGAAATCTGGAAAATTTGTTTAATACAACCTAAAAATTTATTTTATTCTTTCGTTTTTCGTACTTAATTACCCGTGGAAGTGGAGAGAGGCAATAGAGCTAATTTTATTTCCCTTGCTGAATCAAGCAGTAGATGCAGAGATAGGAAATACAATAAGCACCTTAATGAAAGTTGGGGTTTGTTACTAAACATATAATCTTTCCCAAAATTGTATATTAAGTATCTAACTTAACTAGTTTAAGCAAAACTATGTAGCACTGAAGTGCATTATATATGTACAGTACATTGTCCTTGAGATCTCACATAGAACTTTACAATGTGTTTTGAGCATGGTAATGAGCAGTAAAGATAGAGCCACACTTACCTCTGTGTCATTGGTAATTTCGGAGTAGATAGTGTTTCTGTAAACTACTGGACTTTGTGTGTGTTGCCAATTATGGCATGCTAATTTAAATTAAAAGGAGAGACAGTAGGACAGGCCTCTCTTGATGTGACAATACCAGGTGTGCTATTGTAAGTCTGAGGAATGAAAAAAATTCTATTGACTTGATCAAGGTCCTACAGACTGAAAGGAAAGCTGTCCCCCACCCCCAAAGATTGGTTTTCAACTGCCAAATCGCTTCTATTGTTTTCTTTTTGATGGATACTGTGGATAACCTTTTGTGCATACAAATGTACCTTCACATATGACATATGACTGACTGGGATTGGCTCTGGTGTTGGTGTGAATGTTAGAGGTGGCACTGTTGTGTCCAAAAAAAAGCAGCACAAGGAGTTCTGCTGGCTTTAAGTAGTGTCTCAGTGGATATGATACCTTACTGCTCATGATGTGATGTGATTGGCAGTCAGATACTTCCAATGAAACAGGCACTGGCATAATGCAAACTAATCATTCCAGTTTCAAGAAGATGACAGAAGCCTTGTGGTAGTAGTCTGATGCTAGAGAGTGTATGTATAAGCTTTTAAATAAAGAATAGATAATAGACAACTGAATTGTGTTTTTCATTTAAATAAGAATGAGGTGTTTTGTTTAGCATGAGCTGAATGTGCCCCTGGTTATATTTTTAAATCATTTTGTGTTTTGTCAGGAGCAGGTCAAACACATATATTAATGGATCTAATGAGATGAGTGGCAATAATTTTATTGATTTCAGTAAACTACAGATTTATTAGTCATGTGTGGAGAATTCCTACAGTGGCAGAGATGATGATGTTATTTTTTCAATAGCCAGAAAATATATTTGTGCCTTTGGGCACACCACAGCATTGAAAAGAATGTGGTCCATTGTTTATTCATGTGATCTTGTTATGTTGAAACACACTGTTAGGTTTCTTACCATAAAATGGCAGTGTAGACTTGTAGAGGAAAAGTTCAGATTCACTTTATGGAGAAGCTGCATGTAGAACCAAATCCCACTGCATGGCATTACTTTATTTTTTTTTTTTTCCCCAACACTAACATGGATCCCCAGCTTCTGAGACCACGAAAGTCCTTTAGATCTAGGCCAACATTCTCCACAGCCCTGTGGATAGACTTTAACCATTGGTCCTTGTGATTACCTCAATGGTTTGACTAGAGCATATTTATTAGACAGGGCTGAGTTATATTTGGATAAAAGCTCTGGTTGCTAAAGACCTCACGTCATTCTTGGGTCAGGTAGACTAATGTCTAAATTTCCTGGGAAAATTTTGCCTTTTTTTTTTTTTAAAACCTCCCTGCAAGTGGTTTTATTGTGTTGTTGCCTGGAACTTTAGATAGTATCACTGCAGATGCAGAATTCAGTGTTTCTGGTACACTTCTATAATTCTCACTTTCTGAGACTGTGATGGCAAAATGCAGTGTAGATTTAGCACTAGACAACTGACAGACTCAGTGATAAGTGGCTGGACTTAAGCCTTCATAGAAAATCTACAGTAGGTTTAGGTTGTGGTGTTCTTTGTTTCTTAACAACCTAGGGGGGTGAAGAACCCTCAAACCAAACCTACTTCTATGAAAAATTTATTACACCACGTGTATTTGTACCAAAAGGTACAAAGACCTCATGGTCTATAGACATATAGCTCCACACAATATGTTACCCTGCTGTTTAAAGGGAGGATTCAAGATTTAGAAATATAATAGTCATAGAGAAAGAACAGTTGCAGCACTAAATGCTAGCTTAATGACTGTTTGTGTGTTCAGTTATTTCATTAGTAGCCCCCACTGTGCTCTCTACATTTTTGAGAAGAGTGAGAGGATCCTGGGATCTTTCACTTCCCACTAATGAAGAAAGATTACGCTTTCTCAAAATTTAGTTAGTTTGCCTGCACATAGATTCAGGTGGAAAATGAAAGGTACCACATACAGTTCTTCACTGGCAGAAAAGGGAGCAGGGAAGGACTGTTTGCGCCAGAAGTTGGACACGTAATCTCTATAGACATGTAACTAATCTGTTTATTTCACCTGCAAAAACACATAGGAAAGCATAACTGATTTATAGCTGGTAAACTATGTGGATTTAATTACAAATTGATTAGGGGTTTTGCAAAAGAGTTGTTCAATTTATTATTCTTTTAAAGTATTATTTTAGATTTTTTAATAAGCCCTGTCATGACAAACACAGGTATGAAAGTGTCAGTCATAGCTCAGCTTTTTGAAAAGTCAAATATTTTCATGTGTTTTAAATGTGAATTCAGCCCATTCACATGGTTAATCTGATAAGTGGGTAATGTTTTAGATAAACCTAAGGAAAGAATCATTAAAAAAAGTTAAATGTAAAATTGAACCAGTCATGTCCAAACGAGACTGTCTTGTGAAAGGAGCCAAATAATTGCTCTAGTTTCTTCTTAATTTGGTTTTATATAGAAATTCCAGAGAGAATGAGGCCACCATGATTTCATAGTTGTAGCATCAACCATGGCCATTTGATCCCTGAGTAGCTAGTGTCTAGTACCAATACAGATTTTGTGCAAAAGGGGATAATTTACTTTCTAAGATGAGCTGAAGATGTGGAATAAATATTTTCCTGGGGTTTTTGTCTGGGGTTTTAGTTTTGCTCTTTTTTGGTTTTCTTTGGTTTTGTGGGTTTGGGTTTTTTTGTTTGTTTGTTCAGTTTTAATTATTCAGGACTCTTAGTTGTCATATGGCTGAAAATTGAAGAAATGGAACATGCCAGGTTTCTGTTCCATCAGGAATATGCAACCATGTCGTTATTGGTTCAGCTTTTTACCACCAAATCCCCACAGGAAGCTACTGATTTTAAAAGTGTTGAATTTTAAGATGACAGATCCTGAACTGATGAAGCATCATGAAGAAATACTTTAATTCTATATGTTGGTTCTAATATTCTTCTGGTCAGATGTTCCATAGTTTATCTGTAACCCTAGTTAACCTTGAGTATCAACACCACTGGAAGATGTCAGCAGGTATGAAGCATGGTGATAGTGGTAACTGAAATCTGAGCTGTGGAATTTGGGCGGAGTGAAGGAACAATGAGGGATGCAGAATGGTTATTGAGATGATCAGAGGTGTAAAGAATTTAGGTAAAGGGCATTCCAGTCAGATTCAGTAATTGGGCAATAAAAAGAGAGAGAGGAGAGAAATGCTTTCCAGATTTGAGCACTGTGGAAAAAGGAAAAGCAGGAGGAAGGAGGGAAGTCTACATATCTGGGCAGATGGATGTAAATAGGGAGGTTTTGGCATTGCTTTTGGTGTCTCAGGCAAGGTTGCCAACCACTGAGTTGGTGTGTCAAACAGGTGATATTTGAGATGTGCCAGACTGAGTAACACTGGTGAAACAAAAAGATATATTATTAATGTAGAACACTCACTGTACTTGAAAGCAACTCTTTGTAATTATTGTGCAGATTCCCTTTGTTCTGTGCTACCTTTCTAAAGTGGAGGTATCTTGTTCTGAAAGCATACTTGCCTTGTTTGGCTATTATAAGCAACTCACATAGTGCGTGTAACAGAGTGAGTATAGTGACAGCACCGCCAAATAAGAGGGAATTTGTTTTTCCTATGCCTTAATATTTACATGGTGAACTCCTGGCTCTTGGTCCATCCTTTTCTGGCTCCCTGATCATCATTATCAGTGACAAAAATTCTTGTTGACAATACAGTATTTCTTGATGTTAAAGATTTTGTACAGTAAACTGAAGTTACACACTGGAATATGGATGTCCATGGAAATAAAGATTATTTTAAAAAAAAGATAATTCCCATTATCTTGGTTGTTTCTGTCACTGTACTATGCATGGTGGTTGTTAGAGAGGCCACCTGGCACACCAAGAAGAATGTAAAGGGACTTACGATATGCCCTTAAATTTTGAGTGTCTTCTATTCATGATTATGATGTCGATTGAAATTTATTCCCTCTATACCTTAGCTTTTGGAGGATAGATTGACAGTACAAGTCTGTGTTAATGATTTTGAATTAGTAATTTATAGAGTATTTGTGGGTACTGACTAATAGCAAGCAGAAAGTTGTTTTTCTGGCAGACTAATTAAGAGAAACATCAGAGGGCTAGGAACACAAGAAAGAAAAGGCCAAAACCAAGAGGTGAATCTGAATGCTTCTTTGTGAGCACTAGCATTTTGTTATGGTAAGTTTTATAGAAAATCATATATTATCAAGGTGGAACATTAGGTTCCATGGTGTCATAGAAAAATTTTGAAGAGCTTATTGTGAGGCAGTTTTAAACTGTTTTAAAACATGCAACACATATATAAAGGACATATGGCAAATGCTCAGTCCCTTTTTGGTTTGGAACTTTGAGACAAAACATGCTTTTATTAACATACACCAATCTATCAAAGCAAAACAGTTTTGTGAAAATGTATCAGAGGTGTTGAAGTTATGTCTCAATGCAGATTGCTTTCTGTCAGAAATCTGCATGGTTTTCTTGAAGTTTTCTGGGAAAGTTGATGGGATGGAAACCTTTAACAGGAGAAAAATTAAAAATTCAAATAATCCCAGTCCTTTCTGAAATGAAAAGAATTACAGTTCATGGAAAATGTCAGAAAAGTCTATTTCATATTCAGATAGCATAAGATCAAGTGTTGAATAATGTTGTGAATCAGCAAATGATAGGACAGGCTTTTGATCTTTTGTTTGTTTATACGCAGAAAGATACCCTCTGACTTATCATAGAATCATAGA
>VZTU01022946.1:0-13952 GCA_013400835.1 Zapornia atra
CCTGGTGATGCTGGGATTCTGTGTGATTCCAACTGCTGTGGGTGCCTTGAGCCCAGGGAACAGGGAGTTGTGGATGGAGAGTATGGCTTCAGCTGGTTTTCCAGAGGTCTGAGCAGTGTTTAAAGTCACAGCCACCGAGTCTGGGAGCGCAGAACCTTGGGCACCTCAGTGTGAGCAGCTAGCTCTTTGTGGGGAATAACAGGGTGCTGGGTGGCTTTCCAAACCTTTAGTAAATGACTGGAATCAGTGCAGGGATTGGTGGCCAGAATTACCCCAGCCTCGAGCTCTGCAGGTCAGAATAAGGGATGGCAGTGATCCTTCTTGGCTTGGGGGGGACAGGGGGGGATCACAAAAGGAGGCACTGAAGCCTTGGGTGTAAAACTTGTTTCCTGGAGCAGACCACAAGAGTTTTTTCAGACAATCCTCTTAGCTCAGCAGTAATCCCTGCTCCCCTGGGACGTCAGAGGTAGGAGAGCTGGCTGCAGAGGTGACACATTAGCATGAATTGGGCTCTGTTTGATGGAGCTGATCCCAGCCAAGCGTGGCCAGACGCTGATTTTCATACATCACCATCCTGACTGCTTTGCTCTCGAGCTGTTTCCTAGTGATGCATGCTTATTCATGGCAAGGGGAGCACAGAAAGCACCCTGCCTTAGGTATCCAGCAGAGCATGGGCTGTGGGAAGAGCTCATCCCTCATGCCAGGCTGACAGATACATTAGGGAGGGGGCAGGCATGCTTGCCAGCACACCAGTCCCTTCCCAGCCTGGGACTGGGAGCTGCTTCTTCCAACTATAGGCAGGTCAGGAGCAATTACTCCGGGTTCAACTTAATTATGCTGATCAATCAAGCAATTAGAGGGATAAGGGTGGCTGACTTGCAGGGATGGAGAATTAGCTAGCCTTTTTTTTTTTGGGAAAAGAGGCTAGTAATTAGCTTAGTTTGGGCTGGGAGAAGAGGTGGTGGGGAAGCTGGGAATAAAACCCTCTGGTCCTGCCTGTGGCTTTAGGTGCCTGAGGGTGGTGGGAGGGTTATTTTTAGGCTTTGGGCTCATTAAGAGCCACGTGGTGGGATAGACTGTGGAGGTGCTGTTTGTCCTGGCTGCTGCCTGCCCCAAGCTGATGCTGGAAGATACGTGGGGTACCAGTGTTCCTTGTTTCTATGTGTTTGTGCTGCAGGAGACCCCCCTCCCTGTCCCCAGGGCTGAGGAGCTCATCCTCTGGGCCAGCCAGGCTGTGGTTTGGGTTTGGGGTTTGGTTTTTTTTGCATGGGGGTGTAAAAGAGAGCTCTGCCTCATCACAACCACCAAGGGAACGTCAGGGTTGGACCATCTCATAGCCAAACCCCTGTGCCTGGCCTGTAAAACACACCACCTCCTACCCCAGCTATTCCCAAACTGCCTTTCACCCATGGCATCGTGCCTGGCACAGCCATGGGCTCAGAACTGTCCAGGGACTGACAGTCAGGCCAGGATGCGACCACAGCTGGGAGGTTAGCCCTCATAGCCCTCTTGCTGTGGTGGAGATGAGAGAGGCCAGCCCTTTGTGGGTGTCAACTCTGCAAGGCTGGGGTGAGTGAGTAGCACAGAGAAAAGCTGCTTCTGGCTCAAGTGTCTCTTCCAGAAACATTAACTTGAGCCAGTCTTAACCTAAGGAGCTGAAGCATTCACGTGTCCCTTGAAGGTCGTGCCAACTGCATCTGTTACCTTGACTGGGAAGACTCAAGGCAAGAGAAGGGCATCTCCTTCTTAGAGAGATAGCTGTCATTGGGTTATGGACGTGGTTTGGGTCCTTCCTCAGGTCTGAAGAAGCAGCAGCAGGCTGGAGGGTAATTCCAAGTTGCTCGGTGTTGAATTAGCTGGGTACCAGTGAGGTCACCTCTGGAAGAGTAGGTATTACCTGTGGAACAGAGGAGGGAGCAGAGGGAAGGGAGAGACATCTCAGCCCGTCTCCTTCTGCTGAAGAAGCTTTAGTGGCCACAACTTTCCAGGCCTGGAAGGAGCATCCATAAGCCAGGCTGAAGGGAGAACGTGTTGGCCTTCTCTTGGCTCCTCCAGGCCTTGCTGTCACAGCCTGGCTTTGACACCACAGCAGCCAGGCAGGCTGGAAAACTTCCTCAGAGACAGGAAAGTCAAGGAGCATCCTCCTCAGAAGACAGCTTCCCAAGGCTGGTGACGTGCCTCAAGATGGTGAATAATCCACCTCAGCAGTGGAAGGGAAACAACCAACCACCACCAAAGCTACCTGCTCTTCCCTCCAGCAGGCCCCAGTGCCTTGGGGGATGGCTCTGCTGACTCACTTGGAAAGCAGTTTTCCAAACATGGCTCCATCACTTGGCACCAGCCAGCTCCTTTCCCAGGGTATGGCAGCCCACCTCTCCCCATGTAGGGTTATTGTTTCTTTTTGGGGGGTGGGGGGAAACACCCAAACCTGGGGTCTGATTGGCTTTTTTTGGAAGTCGCTCCAATGTGATGTTCTCTGTGAAGGCCAATTAGGATTGTCCAGTGCTGGGCTCCCTGGGACAAACCAGCCAGGGATCTCCTGGAGAGAGTCCAGAGGAGCTACGAAGGGGATGAAGGGCCTGGAGCATCTCCCCTGCCAGGAAAGGCTGAGTGAGCTGGGGCTGTTCAGCCTGGAGAGAAGAGACTGAGAGGGGATCTGATCACTGGGGATCAATAGCTGAAGGGTGGCACACAGGGGGACATGGGCAGCCTCTGCTCAGTGTCTGTGGGGACAGGACAAGGGGCCATGGCCTCAAGTTGGAGCAGGGGAAGTTCCCCCCCAATGTGGGGCAGAACTTCTTCCCAGTGAGGGTGAGGGAGCCCTGGGACAGGCTGCCCAGGGGGTGTGGAGTCTCCTTCTCTGGAGAGACTCCAGCCCAGACCTGTCCTAGGGACCCTGCTTTGGCAGGGGGTTGGACTGATGGGCTCTGGAGGGCCCTTCCCACCCCTATGGTTCTGTGATTCCTTTACCTGGCCAGAGGACATCACTGTGTCTGTCTTACGGGTTCTGAGGAGTTTATTTTGCTTGGGCAGAGATCAAGGTAAGCAGGAGATCAGAGTAGTGAGAGGGCATCCTGACCAGGGCCACGTTTCCTCTAAGAGCTCACATTGGTACCAGGACTTCTAGTGCTGGCACCATTGCAACCTTCCCCCTGCCCTGCCTCTGATGGTGGGGAAACACCTGGGTGGGAAAAGGTAGGATTTTATTCACAGGTCTCAGCTGGTCTTGGTCTGTCCTGAATCCATGTAGACAGAAGATCTAACTCCTCAAGCTTTTCCCCATGGATTGCCATCACTTTGCCCTGGCTGGAGCCACAGCAGCATCTTTCCCTGAGCATCCTCATGCAGCTGTGAAGCCGAGAGGAACCAAGAGAGCTCCCAGCAGGACCTGGCAGGTGATAATTGGGGTGGAAGGGCAGGGGGGCACAGTGCTTGTTGGCCTGTGGTGGCACAGGCAAGCTCTTGGACATCAGTTCTCAGTGTGAGTGATTGCCTGGAGCATTTCATCCCTTGTCTGCTTCCCGGGAAGTCGATTGTCCTTCCTCCCTTTGCAGAGGGGCAGTTTCTGCAGACAAATGAGGGGCTGGGGAACGAAGCAGGGCTGGGACCTGGGCATCTGTTTCACAGGAGATGGGCTCCGACCTGTGAGGCTGGGGCTGGCTCTTCTGCCTCCCCAGCTGGTGGCAGCTGGCAGCTGCAGGAAGCAGAGGGAGAAGAGGGGGAGATGGGCTTGATGTGATGAAAAGAAAGATGCAAATAAACACACACACACACCCACACCCACACCCGATGATGATTCTGCCGGTAGAATTCCCAATTCCAAATCTCCATGTGATGAATTAGACCCTGAAATGGTGTTCAGCAAATGCTGCTTTGCCAGGCCAAATTAGCAGCCTCGTTTGTTGCTGGAGGCAGCTCTTTAAAACCCCCTTGAGGAGGGGTTCCTTTTAAAGCCTGGCCTAAACAGGATGCTTTCTCAACGGTAGCGTTTCCTCACTCGAGCGCTGGTTTTTCTGTACCCTTTGGTCTCCCACAGCTGGTTATACTGAAAAGAAAAATGACAGCACAAACCCCAGCCAAGCTCCTTGGAAATGGAAATAGAGCGGAACCACCCGTGTCCTCTTCACACAGCATCAATCACTGCTGGGTGCTGGAAGTGGCAGCGCCTTCGTTACGGTCCGGGCAACCGCCCCAGGCAGCAGATGGGAGAAGGTTTTAAGACCTAGTAACAGTGTTTTGGGAGGATGAGTGACTCTCTGCAGAAAATGGAGCGCAGATGGGGTCTGCTTTGACCTTCTCACTCAGTAACTGTGAGATCTGTGTGTTTTCAGACCGGCTCTGTGTTTATCACCGGGCTCGGCTGGGTGGCTTGGGAGCCCCGCGCTGGCTCGGCACCCGTGCTGGTGTCTCTCTTGGCTGGGCTTCCTGGGGGTTTGCAGCCAAGTAGTAAAGAGAGCAAACCAAGGCAGGTTCTCAGCTTCTGAGTGGCACTCCTCAAGGAAAATTAACCCCTTTACTTTCTCCAAGCTGAGTGTTGTCAGGGAAGGCAGCAGGCCTGCCGGCGGCCTAGCTCTCTTCACCGAAGCCATAGGCCCTGACAGTATCCTCCTGTTCCCACCAGACAGGATAATTCACTCATGCTGAGAGGATCTTAATGATCACATTCTCAAAATGATCACATTCTCAAAACACAGCAGCCTTGATGCCAGGGGTCCAGGCTGCCCTAACCCAAGAAGCAGTTCTGGGAAGGTACTTGGGAGTAACGGAACAGGTTAAGAACCAGCCAGAATAAGATGGTCAAACAGCAGGTGTGTGGATGCTTTTAGGCCTCAAAGGTAAACCAAGGATATTTAGCTATAAGATATGCTGATCAGAACTCGTTATAATCACTAACCAATCAGTGGGGTGTGAGCAGTGTGTGTAGCCAATGAGCAGGTTTTCAGCTTGCCACGTTTGCAGTAACAAATGTCTAGAATCTGGGTGATTTCACCCAATCAAGGGCTTCACCTGGAATTCATATTGCATGTTGCCCATCACTGATCTTCACAGACTGTGTTTCCATAAATAGTAGTCTTTGGAGGCTGCTTTGGTGAACCATTCCAGCTGGTGCTCAGTGCCACATCCATAAGAACAGAATGAGGTTCATCTGTATGAAAGGATTCCCAGAAGATGGGGAGGACCATGCTGGGATCTCCGTTGGAATGGTGTGAGGTGCCTTGACCTGGTGATGAAGCATAGGGTGGCTTTTAGCCATAGTATGTTCTGACTGATAAATACTGGCTTTACTACTCAGAATAAGTCGTCTGCTGCTGGTTTCAAAGCAAAGGGAGCAATTCTTTTAAGGAGGAAGGTGAGAAATAGTAGATACTGTTCAGCCTGGAGAAGAGGAGGCTGAGGGGAGACCTTCTCCCCACCTCCCCTGCCCTGCCAGGAGGGTGCAGAGAGGTGGGCGAGGGTCGCTTCAGCCAGGGGACAGGAGATGGGACGAGGGGCAATGGGCTCAAGCTGCCCCAGGGCAGGTTCAGCTCAGCTGGGAGGGCAAAGTTCTTCCCGGGCAGAGTTGTGGGGCTGTGGCACAGGCTGCCCAGGGAGGGGGCTGAGTCCCCACCCCTGGGGGTGTTTAACAGAGGGGAGATGAGGGACTGAGAGCTCTGGGTCAGCACAGGACAGGGATGGTTGGACTTCAAGGGCTTTTCCAACCTGGTGAGTCTGTGCTGTGCTCTTGTTTGTTTTCCAGGATGGCAAACACCACCTTTAGGTGTTAAGTGCAGGTGCAAGTTCCTGTCTGGGCCATCCTTGTGCAGCAAGCTGCTCTCTGGAGGATGGACAACAGTGGCCTGTTTCAGAGGAGCTGCTCCTTACCACCCCTTCTTCCTCACTGAACATCAAGGGAGGTCACTAAGGAAGTGTCAGTGCTACAGGTCTCTGGAATGATGCTGGCTAGATCCCACCCATTGAGACCTTGTCCCAGCCTGGTGACCTCCCCATATCTTCAGCTGTACCTATGAAGAGCCAAGTGAGTTGCTCCTTTCATTTCTCCTTGTGTGCTCAGGGGCTTTGGGTGGTCTCTGATGGATCTGTAGCTGGAAGATGTGTTGAACAGAAGCTGCTAACCCAGTTAACGTGCTAATTCACACAGGCCAGCGAGTTTAACTTCTTCTTGGTAGCATATTACCAGCCTACATGGAGTTTGGGGTGGAGCATCTTCCTTCTTGGTGTCTTTTGAGTCCTGATTGTACTGTCCATATGGACAGCCCTGGCAAGTGTTTCCCAGGAGATACTTAGGCAGCTTTACAACCTACATACTGTCAGCAGCACGAGCACCATACGTGAATACTTCATCTGCAAGAATGAATAAGCTCTGCCTTAGCTAAGAAACAATCTCAGTCCAAAGTTAGAGGAGATGATGGTGTTCCTCACTCCATGTTCTGCAGGATGGTCCCCAGCCAGGCAGTGAGGGGACCTGCTCAGTGTCCTTCCTGTCGCTCCCATGTGTGGGCATCTGGCTGTGCTGGAAGGCATCCAGCAATGCTGGAGAGGCTGTTTGCTCTCTAGACCCCATGTATTAACATCAAGGGGTATGTGTGTCATCTTCATTCACACCACTTTCCTCAGAGGGCTGACAGTGGACTGGGCTTGGCTCATCTACCATGAGGTGCTCTGCTGCTGGCATGGGGTTAGCTGTGTTTAATCAGAGGGGGTAACTCGGGTGTTGCTCGGTAGATGGGTGAGCAAGGTGGCTGTTCACACATGGGGAAAACAGGTGCTTGGGGTGGGTGCTTAAGACCAAGCCTTGTTGGCTTTAGGGATAGCTCTAGGGCAGTAGGTGATAGAAACAGGCTCATAGTTTAGAGGGCAACAGCACTTCATGGGCTGTTCTGGCAGGTGGGCACTAGGATGTTGAAAGAGCTGATCTGGGGGAGCTGATGTCTCAACTGGGGGGCTGTGGCCTTCAGGGACCAGCCTAGAACATCCTGGAGCTGACAGCAGGTGATGTTTCTGTTGAAGTTGGATGGAGGTGACCTGACAAAAAGCACAGTGATGCCTGGGAGAGGACAGCTCAGCTCCAAAGAGCTGCCAGGTGCTGTCAGTGCCTGACCTGAGCTACTCGTGTCCCATCTCAGAGCACTTGGTTGAGCAAATCCCACTGGTGTTTGCTGACAGTGCAGGAAGCCTCAGAGCCTGGTGCATCACCTGGCATTTCCCTGCCAGAGGGGCTAGTCCATCCTTCTGCATGGTATTGAAGCCTTGAAAAGCTGGAATCAAAACTCCAGAGCCTTGAGTATGCAGACAGCACTAGTCCTGGGCTGCCTGATGCCCTTTGGGGATTAACCACCCATGGTAGAGCCCAAGCTGGACCTGACACATGCACCATCTGTCCCTGTCCTCTCAGTATCTCTATGCCAAGCATAGGTGGCTGCTGATGCTGTGCAGCTGCTGGACCACGGGGCAGATGCCCCCCCACTCCAGCTCCTCTCTTAGAGACCAGTCCAGCTCTCCAGGGTGGGAGCCAGAGCTTGGATGCAGCTACAATTGGCTGTAAAGGATGTAAAACCAGCAGCACTGTTTACCCTGTGCCCAGAATGGACCTCACACCCTCTTACCCTTCCCCTTCCCACGCAGTGCCACAGTCAGGGCGCCTGTATTCCTCATCATTATCTTCCTCCCATTGTCAGGAAACACGATTTCCCTGTTGTTATTCTCCATCTGCTAGCTGTGGAGCTTTAGGATGCTACCTGCTGACCCTCTGTCTCCATTCAAATCATACCTCTCTGCTGCTATCACCCCGTATCACAGCGACCAGCCCCCTCCTGCAAACAACAATGGTGCATTATGCAGGCTTTGACTTCCCAGCTGATGGGGAGACCAAATTATAAAGGGGGAGGGGTGTGTGTGTGTGAATCACCCCCCTCTGAAGTGCTGGTGAATGCATGCGAGGCTTTTGAGGCCACGGTGTGGTGGGACAAGGGAGGGGAGGAAGGGGAACAAGAAGAGATCCAGGCAAACCCAGGAGAGCAGAATGACCATATGTGGTGGTAGGAGGGTGTCTTTTTTTTTGCCACGTTCACAACAGACTCTCCTGGAAGAACTGGAGCATCATCATAGTGCTTTCACCCTGTATTATTTTTATATACTGTCTTCTGGTGGATTTAAGGTGAAAAGGGGGTTTGTGTGGTATGAATCACAGAAACATAGAATCCCAGACTGGGCTGGGCTGAGAGGGACCCCAAGGAGGTGTTCAGAGGCCAGGGGTGAGTGTCCCAACCATCCCAAGGGTTCAGAGCAGCAACCCAGGGCTCCCCCGAAGCCCCAAAAAGCCAGAATCAAAACTCAAGAGGCTCAACTGTCTCTGAAGCTCCATCACTGAACCACCTGCTGCCCTGCACGGGTGGTCTCTCCAGAGCCCACACTCCTGCACAAACCAGTCAGGAAGCCCTTTAGCTGAAACCAAGATCTGCTCTGTCTCTTAATTGGGCGTTAGGCTCATTATTGATGACTCCCCATCTGCACTTGCTCTATCCCAGAATCCCAGCCTGGTCTGGGTTGGGAGGGACCCCAAGGAGCACAGAGCTCCAACCCCCCTGCCACAGGCAGGGACACCAACCTCCAGGCCTGGAGCTACACAAGGTTGCCCAGGGCCCCATCCAACCTGGCCTGCAACACCCCCAGACACAGGGCACCCAACACCACTCTGGGCAGCCCCTTCCAGCCCCTCCCCACTCTCTCTGCAAAGAACTTCCCCCTAAGATCTCCTCTAACCCATCTTTAGCTTTGAAGATGGGGACCCTTGTCTTGCCAGGAGGCCCCTTTCACCCAGGCTGTGATTGCTGCACCATGAGTGTGGCTCAAGACAGGACCTGGAGGAATCCCTGAGTACATCAAGGCACAGACAGCTGGG
Source organism: Zapornia atra (assembly GCA_013400835.1). NCBI lineage: Eukaryota > Metazoa > Chordata > Aves > Gruiformes > Rallidae > Zapornia > Zapornia atra. Next base: position 8,900 of record VZTU01022946.1, read on the forward strand.
AGCAGGGATCAAAATAACAGAGCTTCATGTTAATTTTTAAGAAAACATAAAATTTTGTTTCCTTAAAAGGTAAGGGGATAGGGAGGGTCTTTTTCTCTACCAACTCTTTCCTTCACTTCTCTCAGCTCCAGAGCCAGGGAATTGTGCTTGCTTGGAGATCCCTGCTTAGGTCTGAAAGCCTGAGAGGGTGGAGAGTTCTCTCATCCTTTGTTTTGCCTCACTTGTGAGACCTGGAAAGACAAAAGAAGGTACAGCTTGGAATATCTGGTTCTGTTCTGTTCCTGTCCTTCAAGATATGTCCTTGGAGCTTGTGAGCAAGCTCTTTGAATTTTTATGGAGGAAACAGAGTATTCAGAAAACAAATTCAGTTTTCTGAGTGCCAGGTACTACCTCTGAAGTGAGAATCCTGGGGAACTTCTTTAGCACTAAGCCAGTGCCAGATCTGCCCAGTTCAGTGGGAGGTCTAAGAGGTGACCTGAACGTGGTATCTCCAGATAAGATGCCACAAGCCAGGAGGTTCCTTCAGTTGGCAGATCAATAAGAAATAGATATTGAAGAATAGCCATGGCAGATAAAATCTGCATACAGTTTAACTGGGCCAGGTGGTGAACCATGAGAAGAGAGGGAGATGTTGTTCTGGTTTAAATCAGCTGAAAATGTCTGTGACACAGGATGAAGTAGGTCATTTCTGCAGAGAGAAGGAATGACCATCAACTTGGGGCTAATGCTGGATTTCCCTGTGTCATTGTTCCTCTCTCTGAGGAGAAATGTGGAGACTAAACTGCTTGTTCATGTGTGTATAAACAAGGAGGATTTCTGTACTGAAAGGGTGGTCAGGAACTGGAACAGGCTGCCCAGGGAGGTGGTGGGGTCACCATCCCTGGAGGGATGTAAAAGACGTGGGGATGAAGTCCTTAAGGACACAGTCTAGAGGTGGGCCAGGCAGGCTGAGGCTGGGGTTGGACTCGATGATCTAAAGGGTCTCTTCTAACTCAGGTGGTTTGATGATTCTCCAGGGCTGTGAAGGGACTGGATGCACCAGGAGCTTGTCTGTCACTTGTAGCGGTGTAAAGGCAGCAGCTCTGAGTAGGCTTCTTCCTGGTGTAAGTGATGCATGGAAAGCTGGGAAGGTTTCCCCCCCCCTCTCCATTGAAATCAGCCCCAGGGCACCTGAGGTAGTGTCCTTTGGAGTGGTTGTGCTCTGCCAGTGCTGTGTTTCTGGCCACAGAGATGTAGGGGTGGGCAGGGCCCTCCAGAGCCCATCAGTCCAACCCCCTGCCAAAGCAGGGTCCCTAGGACAGGTCAGGGCTGGAATCTCTCCAGAGAAGGAGATGGGTCACAGAGGTTCTCAGTACCCTTCTCAGCAGTGCTGGGCTCTCTGGAGTAATTTAATAACTCAGGTTTATTGTCAAGCTGTTATTTCTATCCCATTAGGGGTGTGCGGGCGCAGCGGGGAGCAACCTGCACTGTCATGGTTCACAGAGCTCCTCTGACACTTGGAACCAGGAGGAAATTGCATTCCCCACCCCCTCCCCCACTGCAAAGCACCTACAGAGATGGAAGGTATGAAATTAGTCAGCCCTAACGTGCATTAATCAAGGAAAAGAGCTCGAGGATGCCCTTGAAGAAAGGCAGCCTAGAGCCTGGGGGGTTTTTGCTGGTAGCTCCATGCTATAGAGAGACAGGTCTTGTCAATGGCAGCAGCAGAGGAGCTGGGTGTGAGTGGTGGGCAAGAGACAGCCTGGAAAGACTGTTATCATAGAATCCCAGACTGGTCTGGGTTGGAAGGGACCCCAAGGAGCACAGAGCTCCAACCCCCTGCCACAGGCAGGGCCACCAACCTCCAGGCCTGGAGCTACACAAGGTTGCCCAGGGCCCCAGCCAACCTGGCCTTGGACACCCCCAGGGATGGGGCACCCACCCCCTCTCTGGGCAGCCCCTTCCAGCCCCTCACCACTCTCTCTGCAAAGAGCTTCCCCCTGATCTCTAATGCTCTGGGCACAGGACTCCAGCTGGGGCCTCCCCAGGGCAGAGCAGAGAGGGACAATCCCCTCCCTGTCCCTGCTGCCACCCCTCTGCTGATGGAGCCAGTTATCATGAAAGCAGTGAAGACTGAGAGGCTGATAAGGACTTTGGCCCTGGGAGCAGGAGGGAAAGGGAGACTTGGAAACAGCAGATCTAGAAACCTCCTCTGCACAAGTGGGTGCTGCATCCTCCTCCCCTGCAAGCGCTGCTGTGCTTTCCCCTGGGGTGGCTCTGGCACCCAGACCCAGAGCTGTTATGGGTACATCACTGGGTTGAATGAAGGAGGAATGGGAAAGAAGCTCATGTCCTTTTCCTTTGGGAAGCTGGGTGGGAAATCCCAAGCTGGCCTGAGGTTTCTTTCTTTTTAAACCAATATTCAGCGTGCTCCTCACTCCCTAGCATGGCTTAGGGTGGTGTGTGCTTTCTCCTGCCTTCAGAGGTCGTGGGCTGGAGATTCCTGGGTGGAAGATGACTTGTTTGGCTGCTGCGTGCAGCCTTGCAGGGCTGATGCAAGATTGATTCCACTCATGGAGCTTGAGGTGACTTCTCAGCTCCAGCAACATGAAATGGGAGGACAGCTCACCTTGCAGATGGTTGACTAAAATATTAAACAGTGATTCACCATTACTCACTGTCTCATCAGCTCCTACATTTAAAATAACTCCCTTTCTACCTTTTTTTTTTGGCTGTTTAAGGAAAAATAGAAGAAGTAAAGCTGTGTTAAGCCTCACTATGCTAAATTGATCCTTCTGAGAGCTCTGGTGATGAACTTTTTCACTGGCTTCTGCCTCTTGACATTAGTTGAGAAGTAAAGCAATGGGAGGGGAAGAGCTGTGGCATCTGGATGCTTATAGAGAAAATGGGAATGGTGTCACCTCAGGCAGAATAAGGGAATAGGGATGTGAATGGAGTTGGCTGTTGTATATGTAGGAGGATGGAAATAACTGGGCACCGTGCTCTTGGGCAGTGGAAGAGAAGAAGGTGCTGTTGTGTTGTTTCTGGGGTCCCTACCAGCTGCCATTAGTCATTGCCCATGAAGCTGTTTGGAACTGTAAATTCTCATAGATTTCTGCTGTTCTCCTTTCCTGCAGCAAGCCCTGGTCCCCAGGCTGGGCACCCACCACCTCCCTGGGAATTAGGGGAGCTCCAGCCCATATGTACATCAGTAAAAAACAAGCCTTTGACTTTGTCTCTCCAGATCTTTTGGATTACATTCACCATTTCCCTGGGGAGAACAAGCCTTCAGAGCTAGTTACATCAATGAAAGAAGAAAGAAAAGACCAGCCCACCACTGTCCCCACCAGCCCCATTGGCCGCATATCCTCTACCACCTCTGCTTTCCCAGTTACAGCCCAGCTTCTGGTGGATGAGAAACTTCCCAGGAGCCAGCAGTGAGCTCCTGCAGCTGGGAAGGGCGATGGGATCCTGGGCTCCATCAGCAGAGGGGGGGCAGCAGGGACAGGGAGGGGATTGTCCCTCTCTGCTCTGCCCTGTGAGGCCCCAGCTGGAGTCCTGTGTCCAGAGCTGGGGCCCCCAATGCCAGAGAGATGTGGGGCTGTTGGAGAGGGGTCAGAGGAGCCCCGGGGATGCTCAGAGGGCTGGAGCAGCTGCCCTATGGAGAGAGGCTGAGGGAGCTGGGCTGGGTCAGCCTGGAGAAGAGAAGGCTGTGGGGGGACCTCACTGCAGCCTGCCAGTCCCTGAAGGGAGCAGAGACACAGGAGGGGAATCAGCTTGTTCCAGGGCAGAGACTGGCAGGACAAGGGGGAGGGGGTGAAGCTGGAGGAGGGAAGGGTGAGAGGAGAGATTGGGGGGAAGTTCTGTGCAGAGAGAGTGGTGAGGGGCTGGAAGGGGCTGCCCAGAGAGGGGGTGGGTGCCCCGTCCCTGGGGGTGTTCAAGGCCAGGTTGGCTGGGGCCCTGGGCAACCTTGTGTAGCTCCAGGCCTGGAGGTTGGTGTCCCTGCCTGTGGCAGGGGGGTGGAGCTCTGTGCTCCTTGGGGTCCCTCCCAGCCCAGACCAGGCTGGGGTTCTGTGAAAGGTGGGTCCTGTCCCACCTTGCTCTCCCTTCAGGGCTCACATGAGGATTTCCTACCTTCTCCCAGAAAAGGGGGAGGCCAAAAAAATGCTTCAGGAAATGGCTGTTTCCCTGGCAACCACCACTCAACAATGTCATCAATTAATCAGGAGGAAACGAAGGAAGAGAATGGGAAGCAGATGCTCCGAACAGGATGAGGCTATGAATGATTGATGGCATCTAAGAGACAGGCAGAATCTACACCAGGAGAGACCCCAGCCTGGGGCTGAGGCAGCTTCCTACGCCAGAGCTCTCACTGCAGAATGGTGGCAGGGAGCCAGGAATGGCTTCTAAGGCTAATGGCCAGTCCAGCATTCAGGAAATCATGAGATAGATGGCCAATATATATCCAGATTGGCTCAGGAAGGCACTGGAAGCCTTGAGGAGAGGTGGAGCAGGAGCTCTGTGCTAGGTTCCCCTGCTGCATGTGACAGTTCTCTTACTGAGCCTAATTTAAATGGATTTAGGATGCTCCTCAGCCCAAGTGATGGGTAGGTGTGATCCCTTAAAGGTGTTCATGTCCTGACATGGTTGTGGTGTGTTCACAGAGCTCCCTGTGTGTTGTAGTCCACATGGACCAGACACATCTAACAACCCACATTGCCTGAAGGAACTGCAAGGTGGTTGAGGAAGAGGGAGATTGGATTTCTTCTGGGGGTCCCTGGTGGGATTAAAGGCTGTAGGGGTCTTAAAATGTACCGATGCTCTTGTTCAGCCCTTGCTGAGGGTGGCAATGGCAAGGGGGGTGAAGCAGGCAGAGATTCTCCAGGCTTTGGGGTCGTCTTACAACTCAGTCAATGAAAAGGTCTTGAAGAATCCCCTGAGATGACAGTAAAAAACACCTGGATAGAAGACATTTCCATCACTTTGTGATAGAAACTTGTTACAGCAACTTTGAATCCATTCTCTGGGCTCCCCCTGTGCTCCCCCTGTGCTCCCCCCTCTCTCTTTTTCCCCC
>VZTU01022968.1:8801-20408 GCA_013400835.1 Zapornia atra
AAATGTTGTGGCTCTTTGTGTTCCATAAAACCAAAGTCTTTAGTAGCCACATGCCACAGGAACAGAAATTTAAAGTGGTAGCTTCCTCTGAGCATGTGCACACAAAAGCATTAGTAAAGAACTGCTCCCATGGGACTAGAGAGCAGATGTGAGCAACAAAGCCCCATCCACAACAGGAAAGAAGATATGCACTCAGCTTTATTGTCTCAGCTTCCCATCCAAACTCCTGCAAACAGGTTCCATACCATCCTCTGATAAAAGAGTCTATAGTTCTATAAAAAGAAGTCACACTGTAAGATCAAGATATTTACCCTGTACATGTTATAACAAGCACGAAGAGGAACAACCTTCCAATTCCTCAAGATACATCCAAGCAATCTGTAAGTGACCCAATTCCTTTCTCTGTCCAACTGTGCTGTGTGGGGGAAACTCAGTTTAAGTGCCTCTTCAAGGTGGAGACAGTTTGCTTTTAAAAATATGAAGGATTTTTTTTTAAATTTTTAAGAACTTCCTGGAAAGTTACTGTGGAAAAATGAAAGTGCTCCCATGGTGAGACCAATGTGCAAAGCTCTACAGACTTCTGTCCTTGCTGCTCTCATAGGATTCCTTCCCTTGGCAGATTTGTGTTAAGATGAGGCCATCATCCACCTGGAACAAGCAGGTAGAGACTGGAAAATGTTTTATGTTTAATCATAAAACGTGGAATAAGCAAAAAACAAACAAACAAAAAAAGTCCAGATATGATCAAGCTGGTCTCTCTTGAGGGGGTTTATATACCAATGGCCTGTAACACTCGCTTCTCATTCTCATTGAGATGGTCAGAGAACATGGCATAGCAGGGCTGCTGTGCAAACTGACAGAGGAAGTCAGTGAGATAGGCCTGGAAGGAAGACAGAAAGAGCCAGTTAGCATCATGCCACTTTGGAAATTCCATTTGCCTCAGGTATGAAGAGATAAAGCTCACTATCACAGACTGGGCTGGGTTGGGAGGGACCCCAAGGGTCACAGAGCTCCAACGCCCTGCCACAGGCAGGGCCACCAACCTCCAGGCCTGGAGCTACACAAGGTTGCCCAGGGCCCCATCCAACCTGGCCTTGAACACCCCCAGGGATGGGGCACCCACCCCCTCTCTGGGCAGCCTGTTCCAGCCCCTCACCACTCTCTCTGGAGAGAACTTCCCCCTAAGATCTCAGCTCACCCTTCCCTCCCTCCAGTTTCACTCCATCCCCCTTGTCCTGCCAGTCTCTGCCCAGGGCAGAGCAGAGAGGGACAATCCCCTCCCTGTCCCTGCTGCCACCCCTCTGCTGATGGAGCCCAGGATCCCATCCCCCTTCCCAGCTGCCAGAGCCACTGCTGGCTCATGGGAAGCTTCTCACCCCCCATGACCCCCAGGTCCTTCTCAGCAGGGCTGCTCCCCAGGAGCTCTTCTCCCAGGCTGTACCTATGGCTGGGATTCCTCCAGCCCCAGTGCCATCCCTGACACTTGGCAGTGTTGCAATATGCACCAAGACAGAGAGACTGCAGGGAACAGAGGGCTGGCAGCAGAGGGGATGGGCTGATTAGCAGCTGCCACATGGTGGTACAAAGCAGTAGCAAAGTATCACCCAGGGACTGACTGGATGGGAGCATCTACCAGTGGAGTAGAAAATTCTGTCATGTTTAGTATCTGATCTACTTTTGACTTCAGCAAATAGCTGTGGAGTGCATTGGGTAGAGAAGTCTCATTGCCCTCTGCTCAAAAAGTTCTTTTTATTCACATTTCCAAGTTGCAGAGTGGAAGGGAAAATAGCTCCAGGCATTTCTGGGCTATCAGCACCTTCCAAAGTCATCTCAATACCTGAGCACCTTCAGGACAACAATTGATAACTGGTGTTTCCAGTGGTTTATAGTTTTGTTAAAAGTACAAAATTTAAACAAAACTTTATAAAGAACAATAGGAATCTGATTAAAAACACTCATTCTAGAGCATCACCTGGAGATCTATTTGGTAAAGAGGGTCCTTTAATGCATCTGGATCATCCTCTTCATCATCTTCATAGTAATCCTCATCTGTCAGAGGCAAATCAGCAGGTTTTAAACATCAAACAGAGCAAAATACCTCAGGAAGTATTCTATTAAGAGGATTGTTGAAATCCAAGGATCCAAAAAGAAAGTGTCAGTACTGCTGGGTTAAAAAAAAATGTATATATATAAAATTGTATCCAGAATATTGGCTCCTGAAGTTCAGATGATCAGAAAACACTAAACCCTGGCACAAGATGGGTCATCACAGAGTCTCAAGGAATGTGCAGGTGAGAAGGGCAGACCCAGGACACAAGTCAAGCAGCTCTGTAGTTACATGCACTATTTTCTTATGCCTTAATCTTATGTCAGGGTGACACATTTCCAATCTTCACCAATGTGAGCAGTCTCTCTTACTGTATGTGCCTGTAAGGTTCTTCCTCCCAAGACTACGTGCACACTGGAAGGGAGCTGATACACTGGCTTCATCTTCTTTATGCAGGTATGAATTCTCAAGGCCACTCTACAAAACAAGCTCACCCACTTCTACAACACTGTCATTGCAAGGTCACACCTACATCTTTGATCAGCAATTTTTGTCTCCAGAAGAAATACCTGCATGAACCTCACAGCAAGGTGAAGCCTACAGAGCACTGGAACTCTCAGGTGAGCAATTCAGTCGTTTAATCATCATGTTATTCAAAGACCTGACCCTCTTTTACAGAGAAAGCTCCTTATTAAAAATCCTGGTGCAGTTTTCCTTTCCCTTGCCTGCAGAAAAGGAAACTTGGACTATGATGTCATCTACTCTGTTTTCTCTTTGAAGCTGTTGCTTACCATACTTGTTTGTAGAAAGAATATCTGATAAGAACTGTCCTGTCAAGCTTTCATCTTCATCCTCATCCTCTTCCTGATCCTCCCACATATCATTCGAATCATCTGTTTAGAAAACAAAAAAAAAATGCTAGAAATAAACAAAATCCCAGAGGTTCAGGCTGCTGAGCACTGGAGTTTCTAGGCAAACATCCCTGCTCAGGTAGGTGGATGAAGGGAAACACCTGCAGCCTTCCCCATCCCTTGGGAATGGGTAACTCAGGAAGTGATGCTAAGCAAAAACCCAGAACAAGAATTGATGCTTGAAGCAGGGGGGGAAAGACAGACAAACCTGATACACTAGGAGAGGATAATTTTATTAGCATATGCTCAGATCCCATCTTCCAAACTGGACCAAGATAATTTTCAGGTCTAAGAACATGCTACAGTGACTGATCTTATCCTTTGGATTGTTAATTAAGCCTTTGTAATTACAGGTGTACCTATTTACCACTAAGTTTCTTATTGCTAGAAAAGCTTCAGCAGAGGTTACAGAACACATTTAAGCCATGCAAAGAGGAAAAGCAAACCCAGGATTTTACCTTGGCTCCAATCTGCAGTTGTCTGTCTGGATGCATTTGCTTCCATTGCATTAGAGAGTTCATTTATTATTAATTTTAAGATTTTTACTAACAAAGGAATGTTTGTCCAACGTTCAGGATCTAGAAGAGAAGAAAAATATATATCCATCCTGCTTTTAGCAAAAAGCTGTTAAAAACAGAAGTGGGGGTTTTGTGCTGGTTGGGGTTTTTTTTTTAACCATGCATTTAAAGTGCTCACAGACAAGGAAAAACATCCAGGCTGAGAGGAAAAAGGGACTGACAAACCCCCCCTGGGTGTTCCTTCCACGTACCTTCACAGCTACATTTCCCAAGACCTTAACTGCAGAACCAAATCTGGCCCATTTGCAAGGAAGGGGAGGAAGAGTTACATCTTCACAGCTGAATGAAGCTGGGAGGGGGTGGGTATCACTAACTCACAGAATCACAGGGGTTGGAAGGGAACCCCAGAGGGATGGGCCCCCCACCACCTCTCGGGGCAGCCTGCCAGTCCCTGAAGGGAGCAGAGGAACAGGAGGGGAAGCAGCTTGTTAAAGGGCAGAGACTGGCAGGACAAGGGGGATGGAGTGAAGCTGGAGGAAGGAAGGGTCAGATTAGATATTAGGGGGGAGTTCTTTGCAGAGAGAGTGGTGAGGGGCTGGAAGGGGCTGCCCCGAGAGGGGGTGGGTGCCCCATCCCTGGGGGTGTTCAAGGCCAGGTTGGATGGGGCCCTGGGCAACCTTGTGTAGCTCCAGGCCTGGAGGTTGGTGGCCCTGCCTGTGGCAGGGGGGTGGAGCTCTGTGATCCTTGGGGGCCCTCCCCAACCAGCCCCGTCTGGGCTTCTCTGATTCTCAATCAGTCTTTGGTAGAATTATGGCAAATAATGGGTATGTGAAGCACATGATTTATTGATTAGCTCTAAAAACCAATGTGCACCTTCAGTAGGTAGCATGTCTCTCAGCTTTGTGTGACCTGCAAGATCTACTTCTTAAAGTAGATCAGGGTTCAAGGCCAGGTTGGATGGGGCTTTGGGCAACCAAAGTGGAGGATGTCCCTTAAAGGACCTTTCATCTAACAACAGGAAAACCAAATCCCATTAAACCCAGCAAAATCGTTACTTACTTTTGGCTGCCTTTGACCTTGTCCTTATTCCCTCATCCATATTAAATATTTCTTCTCCCTTCACCCTGATGTCCTGAAGTCGCTTGTCATCTGTGTTGATGCCATGCTGCAGGAGCTTACACAGGGCTACAGAGCTGGGAAGCAGGGAACAGGAAAATTACACACTGGAGTTTCTCTAAGCTGCCTGACCTTCCCAGGGAGCTGTAACCAGTGAACATCTCCAGAGCAGATGTTCACTTCTTTCTACACTTCTGCCAAGAATGAGCATCACAGAATTTTCCCATTTCTCCTATTTCAGGATCTGAAACTGGATGTCACCTCCAGACCTGCACAGCCAAAACCTGCCATGGCTTTGGATTAAACACTGTGGAGCAGTGCATATGCACATCAAGGGTTCTTCAGTTTGGAAGGGCCACGAGCACAACTGCAGACTGGGGGCAATATGGATGGAGAGCAGCCCTGAGAAGGACCTGACAGCCCTGGGAGAGGAGAAGCTCAACCTGACCCAGCAACATGAACTTGCAAGCCCAGAAAGCCACCTGTGTCCTGGGCTACATCCCCAGCAGCAGATCAGGGGATTCTACTCTTCTGCTCTGCTCTGGGGAGACCCCCCTGCAGTGCTGTGTCCAGCTTGTGTCCCCAGGACACGGAGGACACGGAGCTGTTGGAGCGAGTCCAGAGGCGTCATGGAGATGATCTGAGGGCTAGAGCTCCTTGGCTCCTGCCTATAAAGGCAACTCCCCATCAGAAAGCTATTCCCATCCCATTCACAGAAGCACTCCTGTGCTTCCGAGAGACACCCCCTTCCCCTTGGGTTACCCCATTCCAGCACAGAAACACCAAGCAGCAAGACAAGAGCTCAGAGGAAGATCAGAGATCGCTCCAGTCACCATGGCTCTCCTGAGCTGGAAAGAACTAACCCTAGTCCAAGTGTGAACCAGTTCCCCTTTGCCTCTCACCCAGCACGTTTAATTGCAATGGGATCCCAGAATCCCAGGGGTTGGAAGGGACCCCCAGAGCTCCTGGGGTCCAACCCCCTGCCAAAGCAGCTCCCCAGCTCATATTGCACAGGGCGGCGTCCAGACGGGGCTGGAATCTCTCCAGAGATGGAGACTCCACACCCCCTGGGCAGCCTGTCCCAGGGCTCCCTCACCCTCACTGGGGAAAAGTTCTGCCCCAGGTTGCTGTGGAACTTCCTCTGCTCTGACTTGCAGCCATTGCCCCTTGTCCTGTCCCCACAGCCACTGAGAAGGGGCTGGCCATTCCCCCTGCATCCCATCCTTCAGATATTGATAGACATTAATAAGGTCCCCCCTGAGTCTTCTTCTCTCCAGGCTGAACAGCCCCAGCTCACCCAGCCTTTCCTCACAGGGGAGATGCTCCAGGCCCTTCAGCATCTCCTCAGCCTCCTCTTGTCTCTCTCAGCCCCCAGGGCACACTGCTGGCTCATGGCCACCCTGTCACCCACCAGGACCCCCAGGTCCTTCTCCACAGAGCTCCCCTCCAGCAGCTCACCCTCAGCCTGTACTGATCAGCAGCTGATGTTAATGTGTGGATCTTGCTGATGAGAACATCCTACCTGACTTTGCCTTCATACTGCCCATAGAACAAGTGCTGCCGGCTCATCCATTCAGCCATGACGAACTCCAAGGCAGGCTTGCCAGTTGGTCCAGGGAGACTGCACAGGAACTCCAAAAGTGGTTCCAGTTGTGAGTGAACCAAGTGAGCAAACACCATGATCAAGGACTACAGGAGGAGAAATGAAGTGTTAGCTGTACATCATAACTCAAAGGGTTTTGTTGAATATTCAAGTAACTGAGTTTGCTGCAAGAGTACAGCCTGTGCTTACCAACCCCATGATGAAGAGGAAGGATAACCCTCCACAAGACACCCTGTGCTACAAAAGCAGGCAATAAACTACTACAGTTAACAGCAGTATTTATGCCCCACCAAAAAACCACAGCAGGAACAAGTTTATTCACACCCATGCCCCAAACTAACAAACCTTCCCAAAGATTAAAAAGCTCTTTAAAAATACCCTAGGTTGCACTTAGGTTTTGACTAGGAAAAACATCACATGGCAACACTGAAGCTGCCCCAGTTTGCTCCAAGGGCAGAAGCTGCCCACAGAATTCTGTACACAGAGCTCTAAATCCATACACATCTAGCAGAGAAATGGCTCATGATCAAGCTAAGGAATAGAAGTTACTGGTCTAGAGCCAGAATTTCTGTTCTCTTCCCCTTCTACCCCAAGGATTCCCCATCATCACCTCACCCCAGGACCAGCCTTCTGCCACATCGTAACTCAGCAGCACTCTTCAGCTTCCCAGTGCACTCTGAATACAAGTTTTAGGGGAAGAATTGCCAGTTTTAGAATGGTGTTTGGGTTTTTTTTTTTCTTTACAATATGCAGTTTTGCAGTTCAGGGGTAGAATTCATGTGCTGGGCATGTCTAAATGTCAGCCTCCCAGCCTGAGGGCATCTCTGCAGGCTTCCTTGGGAAAAGCTGCCCACCTGCAGAGACCCATCTTTCAGGCCAAAAGACTCAGCATTGCAAAAGGCTTATTTCTCCCACAGGGGCTTTACATGACTGCTTCAAATTTAAGCTTCTGGATCTTTTAAATCAAGAAGTAGGCAAAGTGAGAGCCATTCTGAACAGTTAAGGATCAACAGTGTTTCTGAGGGGGAAAACATAAAGCCAGCACAGATATGAAATCTGTGCTGACATCTGAATGTCCTTCTGGACTCACCATGTGCTGGCATGAAAAATGCACATATAAAAATCAGAGAAATACACAAGAGAAAAGGGTGAGAGCAGAGAGAGCTGCAGCCAAATGCCACAGTCCAGGCAAAGGTGAGATCTTGCCAGAGGCAGAACTCCTCACCAGTGCTGGCAAAACACCTTCCCCCAGCTGCTGCTGAGAAACCAGGGCAGTCAGGACAAGATGCTTCACCTTAAAGGCATGGACAAGACAGACAGGAGAGAGAATGAAGACCACTGGGATAAAAATCACTCCACAGAAGTGTGCCACTAGAAGTAGGTCAAAGCCAGAAGAGATGGTGATGTTCTTGGCCAGCCTCACACCTGAAACAGGCCAACCACACCTCCCACCCACCAAAGGTTCACATTGTCTCAACTGCCAAGCATTTACCCTCCAAGTACAGCACACAACCACTTGAAAACATGTGCTGCCTTTGCCACCACATCTGTACTTTGGCAACTCTTGTCCCCTCCCTCTAAAGGTTCACTGCTTGCAAGCACAAGGTCATAAGGGACTATTTAAGGTGCACTAAAACTTACCTACAAGAACCTGGCTTACCCTAACAACCCAGACAATCTGCATAAGCAGAGCAGGAATTTTCCTGCCTTTAAAACAATAGGTAGAACCTCCAATTGCAGTAGCCCACAGCTTAAGCACAACTAAAAAAACCCAACAGCAATTGCTTGTCCTTCCCCTTCTTCTCCTGGGTGTCCCCAGCCTGCTCACCTGCATTACACTGAGGGTCTCTGCTTGCTGCATTTTGCTCAGGATAGCTCTCAGGATCTGGTCCAGATTCTCTCCCAGCTCACTTCCTGCTTTTGAAATCAAAGTGGAGACCAGCCTGCCCACAAAGGCAGCAGTGAATTCGGAGGTCCTTGGATCTAGAAGTTGGCTCACCACCTGCATCACGTACCACAGCCCATTGTGGCCTTGCTCATCATGCCATTGTGCAATCTGCTCCAGTGCCACTGAGACATAAGCACGCAGACACTCGCCGCCGTTCTACAGGAGAAAATCATCCTGTTAGAACTTCCCTTGCTAGGTAAGGGACCAGGGGGGCATGGGAAGACCTCTCCTACCAGCACCCCAAAAGGAAGAGGGGTGGCAGCAGGGACAGGGAGGGGATTGTCCCTCTCTACTCTGCCCTCGTGAGGCCCCAGCTGGAGTCCTGTGTCCAGAGCTGGGGCCCAGGACAAGAGAGATGTGGGGCTGTTGGAGAGGGGTCAGAGGAGCCAGGGAGATGCTCAGAGGGCTGGAGCAGCTGCCCTATGGAGAGAGGCTGAGGGAGCTGGGCTGGGTCAGCCTGGAGAAGAGAAGGCTGTGGGGGGACCTCACTGCAGCCTGCCAGTCCCTGAAGGGAGCAGAGACACAGGAGGGGAATCAACTTTTTCAAAGGGCAGATAATGTCAGGACAAGGGGGATGGATTAAAACTGAAGGAAGGAAGGGTTAGATTAGATATTAGGGGGAAGTTTTTTACAGAGAGAGTGTTGAGGGGCTGGAAGGGGCTGCCCAGAGAGGGGGTGGGTGCCCCATCCCTGGGGGNCTTTAGCCAAGATGAAAACAATGGGCAAACTGGTGGCATCTGTACAAGATCTGCCCCTGGCCTCCCCCCAGCGTTACCTGCATAGTGGCATTGTCATCCGTGTTCAAGCTGCACTGAGCCACCGCAGGGAACGCTTGGCAGATGAGGAGCTGGGACAGAGGTGGCTTCGTGTTCCTCACCACTGTGGTCAGGATATCAATAGAGGTCTGAAAGGAAAACATAAACAAAAGCACCGTTGCAGCAGCAGCAGCCACACTCAGCCAGCATCACCCATTATCAATAATCTAATAAAACATTACACTGTTTTATGGAACAAGCATCAAAGGTGTAAACTGGAGGGACATGAGCCAGTACTCTGGTCACATCCCCATTCTAGTCTAGAGCAGTTTTTCAATCAGAGGAACTTGGAGTCATGCACCCAGAGCGCTGCTACACGTGTCAGAGACACACAGTGTGCTCTGTAAGAGTTCCCAAGGCTGTGCAAGCATTAAAAGCTGTGTAACCCCCCTACATATGGCAAACAGGTTTGTGGTGCCCTCATGCATGCTAATCAGTACAGCCAGAGAACTGTTCTAGCTGACTTGTTCCATTTTGTTTATATTGATTTAAATTTACTTTAATTACCCAGGAGCGATTGCTCCAGCCCTGCTGATAAATAGGCAGATTATAAGCATATTGATAAAGATGTTTATGGGTTTAAATCTGTGCAATCATTCTACAGAGTCAATGCTTAATCTTTTAAACACTGACTTTTTACAGCAAGGGCAAATCTGTATAATTATCTCCAGCAATTTATACAGAGAAATCAGAAAAAGCCTTAGAAAAAAGTGCAGGGAATAGTTAAGTAGCCTGCTGGAGAACATTCCACCACAGAGGAGGGTGTTCCTGGTGTAAGGTGGCTATGTCAAAGCCAAATGAGTTGAGATTCACTGCAGAGACTGGAAGAAGTCCAGAGGAGCAGTTCAAACTTTTGGAAACATCTCCCCCCACCTGCAGTTTTGCCTTCTCTCTACAAAGAAACCTCTACCAATGACTGCAGTCATTGGTCCAAAGCAGTTTCAAAGCCACCTGGCTACTCTTTGCAGACCAGCCACCTACATTAAAGAAAGGGAAACATCTCCAGCTACGACCGTACCACTGTAGCACTTACTGCACAAAGCCCTGCTGGGATCTTGTCAGCAGGGGCCTGCATGATGCTGACAAGAGTTGGTATTAGCCTCATCTGCATTGGACCCTGGCAGGCTTCTATCTGAGCTAGCTCCTTAAAGATATCTTGGGCAAGAGAAGCAACAACTGGATCTGGAGAGAGAAAGCACCATTTACTGAAACAATACTAACAAACACATCTCAAATTTTTTTCCTACCACTATTTTGAACAAGCAAAAGCAGCAAGTTTCCCTTCTGGCTTTCCCACAGGAATTGATGTTCACTCCATTAGCATTTAAGTCTTCAGCACCAGGATTCATCAGCAAAATCACAGAATCACAGACTCACAGGGGTGGGAAGGGACCCCCAGAGCTCCTGGGGTCCAACCCCCTGCCAAAGCAGCTCCCCAGCTCATATTGCACAGGGCGGCGTCCAGACGGGGCTGGAATCTCTCCAGAGATGGAGACTCCACACCCCCTGGGCAGCCTGGCCCAGGGCTCCCTCACCCTCACTGGGGAAAAGTTCTGCCCCAGGTTGGGGGGGAACTTCCTCTGCTCTGACTTGCAGCCATTGCCCCTTGTCCTGTCCCCACAGACACTGAGAAGGGGCTGGCCATTCCCCTGCATCCCATCCTTCAGATATTGATAGACATCAATAAGGTCCCCCCTGAGTCGTCTTCTCTCCAGGCTGAACAGCCCCAGCTCACCCAGCCTTTCCTCACAGGGGAGATGCTCCAGGCCCTTCAGCATCTCCTCAGCCTCCTTTGGACTCTCTCCAGGAGATCCCTGTCTGTTTGATCCCAGGGAGCCCAGCACTGGACACAACACTCCAGGTGGGGCCTGACCAGGGCAGAGCAGAGGGGGAGGATCCCCTCCTGTGACCTGCTGCCCACACTCCTCCTGATGCCCCCAGGATCCCATTGTCTCTCTCAGCCCCCAGGGCACACTGCTGGCTCATAGCCACCCTGTCACCCCCCAGGACCCCAGGTCCTTCTCCCCAGGGCCCCTCTCCAGCAGGTCCCCCCACAGCCTGTCCTGATTCCAGCAGTTATTCCTCCCCAGGTGCCAGACTCTCCACTTGCTCTTGTTGAACCCCATCTGGTCTCTCCCTGCCCAGCTCTCCAGCCTGGCCAGGTCTCTCTGGATGGCATCAACAGGACTTTGAAGATGGGACTCCACTACGTACCGTTACTGTACTTCAAAAAGATAGCGATGGTGAAAGGGCAGATTTTGCTCTCCATACTGGCTGTGAACGCTGGGTCTACTGTGCAGACGATGCAGAGTGTCTCCATCACCAGGTTCAGCACCTCTGAACTGAACTGGGTGGCCAAGTGGATCAGTCCATCAAGAATGCTGGGAAGGAAAGGCTGCAACACGTGGGTGCTCTCAGAGATCTTCAGCTGGTCACAGTAGCTAAGCAAGAGATGTGCAATACAAAAATACATATTGAATATATTGCAGTGATTTATACATTTTTTAATATATATAATATACACACATATATATAAAAAGGGGTTATTTCACCCCACCCATTCTTCAGCCTCAAGTTCATTCCTCTCAGACCTTCCCCATGCCTTGATCTGTCAACAGCTCAGCTATTGAGGGGTGGCAGCAGGGACAG
>VZTU01022972.1:11064-33472 GCA_013400835.1 Zapornia atra
AACACAACCCCCACAAACCCAATACCTAAGCCACTAAACCTGTCCTTTACTTTCAGTCATTTTGTCTTAGAGGTATGAGCAACAGTCTAAGTTACCATTTCACTTTGTAAAACATATTATTTGTCACTAGGCAAAAAACATGGTTGCACAGATTAACCCTAAACTGTGTTTTACATATCTACTTCCCCATGCTCTCTAAAATACTGGAACAAGAAACAAAAGACAAAACAACAGTGCAAATATTACTGGTACCAATCTTTGGACTGCCTTTCACTTGGCAAATTTAAGATGAAAGGAAGTCCCCAAAAATTGGTAGATGGAAAAAAAAACCCTATGGACCCCAAAGAAAAAGCATACAACCAACAAAATGATTCCCACCCCCCCACACCCCAACACTCCAAACATGCCCTTAAATACTATGTCAAGAAATACTAGAGAGACTTTCATGTCTAACAGATGCGAGAATATTGGATTGAGTTTATCCAGGTAAAACATTTAGTATATATACAATACTTTGCTTCTACAACTTCAGGCCTTAAAATTTTCTCTTCTTATTGCAATACTAAAGCTATATTCAGCTGAATCCTATTTCAGGCTCTTATCACAATGACTAAACATTTTTTCCTTTTTTTTTTTTTAAAATTTGAGCACAGTTAATTATGTACTAGCAGATACTTCTAAATTCTGAAACCAGACAAAATTGCTATTCCCCCTATTATTTAACAAAGCTATAACATATAAATTTTTTAATATAATTCAGCAGCTTGAGGAAAAAAAGTGAGCAATTCCACAGCATGTGATTAATCAGATTCAGCAACCTCCTAGTACATTGTTTAGAAACCATGAATTTTACCTTTTACATTAAAGTTAAAAATTCTAGATGTATTGTGTTTTACTGGAAGTTCTAAAGATACTTTTCCCATTAAGAATTTATGGAGTAATGTTCACATTACTTGTAGTAAGTCTTCTTAAAAAAAAAAAAAGCATATTGTACATGATGAAAGTTCATTCATAAGAAGTACCTCATGAATGTAGTTTTACCTGAAGGAACAGGTGTACTGTTCTGGTGACTTTCACCTGGTGACACATATAAGTCTTCATCCACTTCAGTAGATGAACTGGAAGAATTTTCAGTACTGAGATCATTGTCACTGGAGCTGCTGGAGCTGGGTAGTAAAGCATACTTTCTTCGAGCTAACACCTCCCGCTTTTTTCTCTGCATTAAAATCCGTTCTTTTTGGTTCTGTGTCCTCTGGGATGAGCCTGTTTTCAAAAACCTCTTCCTATATGGAAGCCTTCTTAAAGAACTGTTGTGAAAACAGGGTCTCTTCATTACTAACTCAGGTACAGAGTCTGTCTCAGTCCGAGGCCACTTTGGTGGCCTTGTACCATGAGTTCTACTCGTAGTATTCAGCATTTCCTGAGGGTGTCTTACAGGAGCATCCTTTTCTTCATCAGATGTTACTGTGTCGGAGTCTCCAAAATGTAAGCTAGACGAAGGCGAAGAGATACAGTCACTAAAAGAAGAATCATTGTCTTCACTCTGTGTTTCTAGATGCTGTCTTAATCCTAGGATTCCTTGTTTTTCTTTATCAGGACAATTCTGAGTATATGAAGGACCAGCCTGCTGGCTCTTGCGTTTTCTTCGCACAATACTTTTGTCTTGGTCTGTATGGTTGCCATTCATGTCCTTCTGCTTTGGAGAATCACCACATAAGTGTGAGAATTCATTCCCTACTTTACTGGCAATCATCTCAACATCTGTAGTGAAGCTTTTGTCTGCCCCAATAGGCTCAGGATTCATGAGGATCTCTTTCAGATTCTCCTGTCTCTTTGGTGCATCAGAAGGAACTTCACTCTTCATATCCGGTTTTAGAGTATAAACTATATTACATTCAGGAGTCCATTTAGACATGGAAAGTGTCAAGAAAGGCCTAGAAATAAAAAGAGATATGCATCAAGAAAAAGAAACATCAGATTTTTCAAGAGCTGAACTAAGAGAAAAGTCATTTACTGCTAACACTAACCCCCCACCCCTGGCAGGAAAAGCAAAACTGCAGTTAACTGAAATACAACTGTTCCATAATATTATAAATACTTCTTGACAAAGCAATTTTGAGTTAAGACAGAACTTCGTAACTTGCATTGCAGGGAAGTTCTTATAGTCAGTGGGGTATATTCATGGGGCAAATAGCAACGTACGTCACTTGCAAAAATGTATGGACATCTGTTTTGCCTGTACTTAAGCATAGAAGTTTTGCAGACTATGGCTTATAGAAGCTACCTAAGTTTCAGCTAAATAGATCCAAGAGCCATCAACTAAACTGCATGCTTAAATTCAAGGCTTCTGTCTTCCCCAGTGTCTTTATATGTAGATAGTAATTACCTTGTACACAGTACAGTATGGTGACAACTGAACTATAAAGATCGGTTACTTTGAATTCATGAGTCTTTTCTGACTTAAGAAATAAAACAGGAGATATTTTGAACCTCATTATTTTGGGGTAAGGTAATAGAAATACTTAAACAAACACACCACCACCGCATACTAGTAGTATAATGTACAAAGCTATTTTCAGTCCATGTACTCCTGACTCTACCCTGCAACAGAAACAGAGCATATCGTATCACATTCCCTTAATAGTTGGTACTAGGCAGGCTCCCCTCACTGTCAAAATACGAGTTTGTCAACACGTAACAATGCAACATTAGCTTCAAAGACAATTTAAAAGGAAACCTTTTATACTGGAAGACTAAGGAGAGACAGCCAACAGTAACCACAGTCATACATTCACCTCCAACTTGCTTCATGGAATCACAGAATCGTAGGGGTTGGAAGGGACCTCCAGAGATCACCAGGTCCAACCCCCCTGCCAAAGCAGCTCCCCAGCTCATATTGCACAGGTCGGTGACCAGACGGGTCTTGAATATCTTGAGAGATGGAGACTCCACAACCCCCCTGGGCAGCCTGTCCCAGGGCTCTGTCACCCTCACTGTATAGAAGTTCTTCCCCATGTTGGTGCAGAACTTCCTATACTCTAACTTGCAGCCATTGCCCCTTGTCTTGTCTTCGCAGACCACTGGCATCTCTGCCTTCTGCTTAAATTTCCAAAAGGAAGTGACAAAAGAATTTGCTTCCCACTGTGATAACCACTGAAGCGCCCTTCACTATAACAAACACACTTTATTTAGCTTCATGTGACACCTCTATGACTTAAGCAGCTAAGTGCTCCCCTTCTTATCCTTTCCTCACTGCCTGTTTGAAGGAACATCTCCTACAGTCCTGTAGGAGAAATGTTTATCCACTGAACAAGAATGTAGAGCTGACCAATCTGAAAAAACCAGAGCAGACAACATTGTAATTCACCACATAAGCACATGAACCCCTATACCAGCATACAGGAGGCTGTGCTGAACTACAAGAAGGCTGCTTAAGAAAAATATGTGCAACTATACCTTGTGCAGAAGCAAAGATCCTTAAGCCTCACCACTAGAACATGCATGAAGACACAGAAGTCATCCAAGGTAGCAACAGCAGATCTATGGCAAATTAAGTAGCAGTCTACTCTGGTATGTAGAACCTCCAAATTCTTCAAAATGCTAATGTGTTCTTTCATCTGGTGCTAATATTTAAAGCTCTTTTTTACTTTTTCATAGAGCAAATCAATACAAGACAAACTACAGAACGAAGAGAAACATTTCTTGGATTGTGTCACATACTGATGCTGTCAGGAGCAGCTGTGGCCTAGATGATCCTAACAGGCTCTGGAGAATGGCATCTCATTTTGCAACAGGTATAAATTAATACACTATGCCAGGCAGCGTATGTTCTCTTCCTAGACATAAGCAACTCCAATTCTTCAAGAGACATAATTGAAACAGAAGTTTTGCATAAGGCACATATACTGCAGTACTAACATCTAAAGAAGCCGTCAGCTCACTAGATCTTTCCAGAGATCAAGAATCGTATGGATCCTAGAATCCTAGCTGAAACAATCCATTTGAATGTTCTCACTGGGAATCCTACAAATATTTATAACAATTGCTGGTAAAGGTGAGGCCTGGACCCTGTGATAACTAAGAATGTGTTGCTGTTTTCTACTGTAATTGCAGCAGACAAGCACGTTTTACATCAGCAAGGATAAATCTAACTGATGCAAGTTGGACTAAATTCCTTCTTGTCAGTATATGCAACAGGACAGGTTCTTCCTTTCACCTCATTAGAGAACAATTCACAGCAGATGTTTCTTATTTTCAGGTCTTAAATGGAAGACTTGTAAACTGGAGAATATTTAAAAATTATAGTAAGTTCTATTGGAATGCCCCATGTAAGGCTACCCTCATCTCTAGGACTGAAAAAAAGTTGCCAAAATGGACTAAACATGCTCCTCCCTATGCAGGTCCTTCCCCTCACATACTTGCACCATCTTTCTTTAGAAAAAATTAAGTTAGACTAATTTTTAAAAACGTCTCTCAAGGAGAGGAAATCAGAATTCAAACCTGCTATAAACACACAGAAATAAAGACATACAAAGTCTTTTTCTCACCTTCATAAGGTCACCTTTAAGGCAATATTTTTGGTCTATTATTTATGCACCACTGTTTACAGAAATGCAACGATCTTTTCTACAGCCCAAAGCTCCCACAATAACCCCGTACTTCATCACAAGTTTTAGGGTGGGTGTTTTCTTGTTTTGTTGTTTGGGGTTTTTTTTACCCACCAACTATTTCAATTTAGTGGAAAAAAAAAAATATTCAGAGAGCTTACTGTCTTTGAACAGTCATAACCATGATTAAGGGGACAATTTTATTTAATTCTGAAGTTTTCTTAAGAAACAAGAATCTGTACATTTTCTCATTATGTAAGCACAATTAGGGTTGGTTTACAAAGGACTCCATTCTACTCATTGGGAGTGCTCCCCCCTCCCTGCCTCTGTGTTGCTGTTAAACTCCAGTGTGGAAATCTCCATCAGCTTAGAAGTTCTGCATATGATTATTTTTGTACACACTCTGTTTACTTTAGTACTGAGGCCACTGTGTTGAAATACTGAGATACTTAGGTTAGAGGGAAAAAAAACCCCAAAAAACCCCACCTATACTTTGAGAAACATCAAACTACTGTAAGATGACAAAACCCCTAAACCACCACACAGTGAAAACTAGTGCACTTGAAAAGCTATCTGCTAGTTTAGTTTTATTCCAGTATCTTCTAGCTATAATTGCCAATTAACTCAAGACTCAAGCATTTTGTGTATTTCCACTCTCATAACCATGGAAGAGTCTGCAGTAACTCAACTAAGTGATCAAGAACTCTTCGTTTTTGCTAACCAGTACAAAGCCTGAAGGACTGCTGACTCACAGGAGAGCTGCTGACTCCCAATTAAAAATTACACAATAGCTTAAACATGAGTATACGTAAGTGAATGGCAACAATCAACAACAATAAAATAATCCATTCCTTCATGAGTTAGAAATGCTCTAACAAACCTGTGAATAAAAGATTTGACCAAAAAAAAAAAAGGGACAGAAGCTGGAAGAGCTTATCATTTAACCAGATTCCTGCCCACTGTAGTATTTTCAGTGGTTAGGCCTAAGAAATACCAGACTATATACAAGTTGCATGCATTTACACAGAAGATAAACTAAAAGGGAATACAAAAATATTATGCAAACAATTAAGACTCAATACAATGAGATCATCTGCTGTTAGACATTTAGAAGATCCTACAAAATCTCCCTCTAATTAAAAGTAGTCCTCAGTAGCTTTTTCAAAAAACCAGATGCAGTAAGCTCAACCAGCATTAGCATTCCTCCTCCTTAATCAAAACATTTGCCTATTAACTTACAGAATCTAGACTTTAAGAGGAAAAATGGAGTCGCTTCTTTTAAGCCATTCTAAGTAAAGACTCAGTGAAGAGCTAAGACAGCTATGCAAAAGCTACAGCTATTCTAAGTTCCCCTCAAAAGTGTATGACTCGATTCAGAAGCATGAAGTGTATGTGACTTTTATCCATTCAATTCACAAATTTAAGACCTTTAATATTAATCACGCTAAGACATATTCATGCAGACTGGGAAAGTCCCTCAAAATTGCTAAGCCAAAAAACAATGTCAAAGCTTGAGATCTTTAGAGCAGACACGTTTTTGATCACATCTAAAAGCAGAACACAAATGTGTTCTAAGGTGGAGCAAAGCATTTTATCATTAAGAATGAATTCTATTACTAGCAGTCAGAAAGTATGATAGCATTAAAACACTAAAAAGAGTTAAATGGTTCATTGCACAACATTAGCTCAATTTCTAGTGTAAACTCTGTTAAATGAATATATGTAATCTAATATATCATTACATTGAAAATGTGTTCTCAGTTACATTTTAAAATACAGTCAACTCCCTTCACCGTCAAGAAACAATCTCCTTTTTAGGTGTCAAAAAGCACCTTGATCAATCTCTCAGAGGCTTGGCTACAGCAAGCAGTGCTTCACAGTGCTCTGACACATGACCAGATAACCACTTTGCAGACAATGTGCATGTTTCTTATGTAACCCCAAACTACTGGTCTCTGTCTTGTTAGTGTAATAAACACACCTAAACCCAGCTAGCCAAATAGTTTATTCAGCAAATATCTAGACTTCTAGATAATTCGATGAAAAGCAGCAAACAAAAAACTTTCATTTACCAAGCAGTTAGCAGTCTATTTCCTCATTTTCCCCATCATCAATTTCCTGCTCCTCTCTCATTACACACAGAGTCATTTCCCATTGTCTCATGCACTCTTGACCACTCAGGCTCTAAATGCACTTAACAGGCAACTCGGGTATCCAGTAGGGCCAAGCCCAGAGGCCAGTGCAGACAATTCTTCCAGATACCACATCTCAAGATTACCAAGAGCTTGCAGAACATACTGTCATCATCACCTCAGAAAGAATACAGCAATTCCACTTTCATAAAATTTCTCTGCTATCTTAGATCATTTATGTACACAACCTCAGTGGTCATATATAGAATATCAGGCAAGTATATTTAAGATTGTCCCAGAAAGGACGTTTCTATCAGTTGCATTTGTAGTTCCTTCATTTAGCCCTCTTATTTTCTTTGCATACGTTTTCTGAACTCATTATTAACTGTTAAAATCAATTACCTTCCTTAATATGTGGCTTTTATCAGATTTTACTTTCAGCTTCTCAGAGTAAAAATAATGTTAAAACTGTTGGTGTTATCTCCATGAGGAAACCTCACTGCTGAGGTCTGGTATGCACAAAGAAACCTTACATTTTTGTATGCTGCTCCTACCACTAGTTTTTTTGAAATGGCAAGCATAGAATGGACCAGTGAATGAAAGTATCATGCAGGCTGTTCTGGGACACCAACAGTTATTTCTTTCTGCTTATTGAAAAGAGACGTTTTAATTCTTTCATCAAGACTTTTCCATCAGATCAATCAAGCCACCAAGAAACAGGATAATGAAAAAGCTTACAAAACTCATACAAGATCTTCAGCAAAAGTCAGATAACCTAAGTACTACTTCTACCCTTTCTAAAGGGCAGAGTGCCAAACAAGACTGATTCATGCATGACCCTGATGCAATGGAGGTGAACAGAGGACTTTGAGCCATCTGAAAAGCTGCACCCCAACACAATCCCATGAAGATCGAATCTCTGTGCTATCAATGCCCTGCTCCAACAAAAATAATTCACCGAGCAGTTCACAAAAAACACAACTGTTAGCCTAAAAGGAGCAGTCATGCCCTATTAATTTCATTCCTATCAAGCAGGGACAAGCTGTACAATGCAAAGGAGCAAGAACATAAATATCGAATATTCCGTTCCACTATCAGCAAAAAAAGGGCAATGAGATTTTGAAACTTCATTGCCTTGTTTTTAATTTTTCATAGTTCTTCATTTTCACCACTTCATGAGACAAACAGTGCTCTTTTAAAGCTTGCTTTAACTACTAAATTTTACCATACTATATATTGGCCTTCTAGCCTTTGCTGGAAAATAAAGCAAAATCTTTGCATCTTTATACCAGCAACAATCAGAAGGTAACCTGAAATGCTCTGATGTTTGCTTTGATACTATGTAGAACCAAACAAAATTTTATCCACAGGAAAACATGAAATACCATTACCAACCACACTAACTTTGTTTGCTTTAATGCAGCCACCGAGATCACAGATACTGAATTACAAAATCACCTGAGAATTCTCTGAGAATGCTTCTCTTTTGTCCTTCAGAAGGGTACAGTATTGCAGAATAACATCCACAGTATTAGTTACTAACTGCATGATAACGTTCTCACGACAAGTTCTTACCTACAGTCTTCCAAATACACTCCATGACATCCAGCTCAGGCAGAAGACTGGTCTGTGTTTTGAACAAGAAGGGTACTACAGCTATATGAGCCACAGTAATGCAGGCAGGCTTACTCACTCCTTGTGGCCAATTTCAGGAACCCTCACCAGTTTAAAAAAAAATCTACCTCCGAAGTGAAACAGTGTTATTTCAAGTACAGTACTACTCTTACTAACGTCTGCAAAGTCATCTCAAAGATAAGTCAAACCACAGTAACTGTACTGCAAAGTACTTAAACCAACAGCATCCATCCTCTGGAGTTGGAAAGTCTCCTTAATTTTATCTCTTAAAACAACCTCATCCGAGACCTTCAAGCTTTGTTTCCTCATGCCTAAGTCAATTCAGATCAGAAATGTCAAGCCACCTATAGAATAGCTACAGAATATCTCTGCTAGCAATGTTATCTTTCACCTCAGAGACTTACCACCACTGTATTCTTACAGAGAGACTATTAAAAGTGTCTCTCATCTTTTAAAGGAATCCAGCACAGGACAGCTACAAACAGAAGAGCTCTTCCCTACGACTGGATCCATGGCCTGGCTCCAGCTGGAACAGACAGACACATGGAGCATGCGCAGTTGGAAGTGCCTCAGCTAGATGAGTTGGCAGGCTAGGAGCAATCCTGCATAGAGTTCTATGAACAACAAGTTAGTTCTGAAATACGCTATGAATCAGTCCATAAGGCACCCATAGAAATCCTATCATCAATCAAGCATCAGCATGCACATACCCACCTGGACAAGGAATTTGTTTGGCTTTGCACAATGGATGCAAGCAGGTGGATTTGACAAACATGGTGTTCACAAGCACATTCTTCAGTCTAGACATTTCTTTGCTCTGTCCTAGGCTTAAACCCAGTTAACTACATTAACACTATGTAAATCACTGTTTTAAGACATAAGCATTATGATTTGGCAATCCGCAATGTTTTGGCTTCAGTGAACTCCAAGACAAACAGAACAGCAATGAACTTAGGAATAAGGAGTTGTAGCTTTATAATAGAACTACAAAATGCACTTCTTTATTGGAGCTTATGATTGTAACTAGGAATTCTGCTTCCAGAAACAGCTAGGGAATTTCTGAGTTAAATAGCCATCAAAAATAATTCAAAAATATATTTCTTAGCCCCCCCCAGCAGTTTTGACCTTTGAGGTATGTGTAACTTTTCTTAATGCAGCGTCATTTTGCAAACACTTCCTGATAAGCTTTGAGGAGCAAAAAAAGACATGATCTTTGCCATAACTGCTAACAAGAACCTTGCAAGTGAGAATCATGAAATTAACTACCAGGAGAATTTAACGCTATTCTTCAGGAAACCCATGAGAAACAGGGGATTTTTCAGATACTAAACCCAGCAGATCTACCAGTTCAAGAAGGAAGAACAGAGCAGCAGATTTCTCCGCTCTTCACCCAGTAGAGTCAAGTGGCAGTGGGTAAAAGCAAGCATTTTAACTTGACAGCAGCCAAGTATTAGGCCTGCACTTCACTAGCCAAAGAGCCAAACCAAAACAAAAAACCAAACAGAAGGAAGTCTCTTGCTAGTAAAGTTGTGAACCAGCCTTCACTCAGTAAACACTAAATGAGGAAGGCATCACTTTAATTTACACTATTTTTCCAAAGAGCATAAACTACATAAAACAAAAATCAGCAAAATCATCTTGCCAATAAAATTTTGAGTCAGCAAAAGAAACATTTCTCTTTTCTTCCTTCCCATCTGCTCCATTAGGAGTTTCAGTTAGGCCTGACATCAGCCCACCTAGAAAAACACTAGTCTCAAACCTGAAGGAAACTCCCTAGTGTTAATGCTTTGGCTGCAGGTACAGTTTGTGTTTCTTTCGAGAGCACTGCAGACTTTGGAAGGAGCCAATCAATGTCACTTACACTGACAAAAAGACTATGGCTGAGAGTAATTATCCTATCCCTATACTGTAGATGTATCTCATATGACATTACTCACTATACACGTTTCTAAATCTCTTCTCAACCTTACTGACATGCCAAACTGCTAAAGCTAAAGCTGTGGGGAAATATTTATACATCTGCCTATAGCAAATCCATCTCTCTGTACTATCCCCCTTGTCTAAAAGTGAATTAAATCCCCTTGTTCCCTGTCCCACCCCCTCACATCCCATCAGCAATTTTTTCCCCATTTATGCAACTGCCTGACATCTAAACCTCCATAGTTCACAAGCTATGGAGGGGGGCACTATTACTTGTATCTTCTCAAAAGACTGTCCTTACCATTACAGGAAACGTAAACAACTGAAAAGATTCTTGGAAAAAAGGCAGAAACTGCTATCAGCTAAGTGCTATTGCAACACGAACACCTCTGCTGAAAGACAAGGCTGTAACAACTGATCTGGCTACATAAGTCTATGAAGTTAGTAATTTGAAGATAAAGTGGAAGTCACAGATATATTAAGATACACTCTTAATATGATTTTATGAAGCCATAGCTTCATAAAAGACACATTTCTGAAAGGGCAGAATGTTCCCATCCAGATTTTGAAAGGACATGTGAAATATGCATGAATACTAATGGCTGTTGTTCATCCCCAGGCTCCCAATACTAGATGTAACCACAGCCATAGCTGCCAGGGTTTCAACCATCAATAAACAGATGTTTAAATATGTGAGACTTCAAGAGTTTTTAAAACAGGAAGCTTGGTGTCTTACACACTTTTAACAACAGTAAAATGGAAAACGTGCACAGAGCCTTTCCTGTTTTACAAATTCAACAAGTCATTTTATACTATGGATGACAGCCTAAGACAGGTGACCACATGTTCACTTTACCAATGTACCAAGATCCCAAGATCATATCCTTCCCTATCAACCCTTGCACATCAGCAAGAGTAAGAACCCAAACTGGTGATAAACTTGGCTACCAGGGTTGTGCAGGTTTTTTTGTTTGTTTTCTTCAGGTAGCCCCTCTATCCAACAAAAAGATGAGTAAAAACATTTAAATTGGTGGCAAACTACTTTGCTAGCAAGGGCTACAGGTATGTGAACTATAAGCTTTAATTTCTGTTTTTAAGAGCAACAGAATATTTCAATTCTTTAAGTATTAATTTTGATCAAAAATATTTCTCCTAAGTATCCAGAATTAATCTATCTTTGGAATTTTCTACTAGTTACAACAAAGACAATGTACAACCTTATTCAACCACCTGAAACCCTAGTTTTCCTTTATTAGTTTATAATACGGATATTCCACCGTGATAAATACTACCTAGCTCCATGTCAAGCAGTCAATTCTTATTTTATTAAATACTTGTTTCCAAAGTAATCACATTAACATCAAGCTATTATTACAGAACAATCCTGCCTCCTTCTTTTGGAAGAGTACCTGAGTATCAGGAATTACGGGTATCAATCAGCTAAAGCAATGAGGCCTTGAGATGGTTCAGAAGTCATAAGGAAGCCATGGAAGAGCTTACTCAAACAACACAAAAATTCCACAAACGTACACTCAGCCCTAATCACCAAAACACAGAGACCCTTAAGAGCTGTCCATTTCAGTAAGTCAGAAATCTACGTACCTCTGAAGATCCCGGCCTACATTTCTGAATGAATGTTGCTTCCTTGTCAGGCAAAAAACCAATTGACAATGTTTGGGCTTTTAATACTGGTTAAGAAACAGAATACCAACTTTGCAAACGAAACAAATGACGTTTTAACAGACCCTATTACGCACACAAATATAGCCCATTTTGGTAAAGGAAAATCGGTGACAAATTTTCAAGGAGACAAAACCCGAAAGAGTGCTGCGGCTGCCCGCAGTGAAGACACTGCTTTGTGCGTCAATGAGGCACTGAAGGGAAAATTAAAAAAATAAAATAAAAAAAAATCACCGTGAAGTTCCCATCCGCCTAACCGCCCCCGCGGCCCTCCGGCCAGCTCCGCCGGGAGACGCTAACTGCCGCCGGGAGACGCTAACAGCCGCCGGCCGGCCGGCCGCCTGCCGTTGCGGCCACCGTTGCGGCTGCCGTTGCGGGGCAGGGCGGGGCTGGGGCGGGGGGGAAGCCCCCTTCCCGGCCCCGGCAGGCGCCACCCGCCCGGAGATAAAGCCCCGCACGTTGGGGGACAACACCACGGCCTCGCCCCCGCCGCCCACTCACCCCGTACCTGAAACAGTAAGGCCGAAAGGGAAGAGGAGGGTGCCGCCGGCGCCCTACTCAGGGCCGGAGGGGAGGAAGCGGCCCCGGCGGGGACCGCAGGGACCCCACGTCGCTGCCTGCCGCGTTCGGGGAGGCCACCGACTCCTTCTCGGCGGAGCGCTGCCTCAACTGCTGCCTCTAGGGCGCCGTTGCCCCGCGGTCTGGCCGCAACCGCCCGCACCCCGGTAACACGACGCGAGGCGGGTAACGTTCTGTTGTTGCGNTTGCGTAGCCCTGCCGTCACTCCCTCCCTAGACGCAGCGCGACACTCGGTCTTGCTTTACAGCAGTCCGCAAAGCGCAGCCGCGCCGGCTCGCGCCCCTCCTCCTGCCGGGCGCCGCATCGCGCCCGCTGCTGGCCGGAGCGCAAGGCTCCCCTCAGCCGCCGGGGCCGGGCCGGGACCCTGCGCACGGAAACGTCCTCCGCCTCCCGCGCCTGCCCGCCCCGCTCGAGGGCAGCGCCACCGCTGCCGTTCGTATGTCTCCGACACCTGGCACAAGCACAGCAATTTGCTACCGCGCTGCCTCTTCCTTCTGCACCGCGGTGCCCGGCGCCGCTCAGCTCCAGCTAAGCCACCGGAGGTGAGCTGACCCGTGTATTACCGCGCCCGTGCGGCGCTGTCCGGACTGACACGGCCGCCGGAACCGGGCCCGGGCCCTTCGCCGCCGCCGAGGCCGGTGTTCTCGGAACGGCAGCCCGCTGCCTTTCTCACAGCCAAAGAGCGGTAGAGCTAGGAAACCTGGAGAAGTCGTATTTATTCTCATTAGAAAGATGGATTTAATGTTGTGCTCACTGCAGGACTCCTGAAGCGGGGAGCGTGCCTGCTGTTCCTCACCGCTACGCTGCCCATGTCGATATACTTTGTGAGGAACTGCCCGGCGGAGGCGTGTGCCTTGAGTGCAGGGACGGGGCTGACACCCACCCCGCGGCGCAGCAAGCACCGCCACTTCACCAAGTCAACAGAACGCCTGAGCCTTGGTTAACTTCGTAGCTGCCCAAGTCTGCCAAAGGCCATGATGTCTTCCTGCCAGACACCACCCTTCCATCACTGTTAGCATACACACACAGACCACTCCCGGCTTAAAACACTGGGTAGAAAAGGGCTGCGTACTGTCGGTGACCAACAGATATGTACACCCAAGGGCTGGCAGCAGAGAGGTGCAGTCCCACCTAGCAGTGGTTAACGATCTGACTGGGAATGCGCTGCCACCACAGTCATCAGTATCCAGGAGCCCTTACCTTTCTGAGGAGCTTAACAACCTTCATGCATCGTTACAAAATAAATGGTCATCGGTCAAAAAATGCATTTTGAGACTACTAATTGGATGAGTTCCTGAACAGAATCTCCTTACAGCAAAAGTGAATAAAACAAGACAGAAACCATTTCTCAAACAAGGCTTTAAGGAAAGATCTACTGCAGTAAATGCAGTAGATAATAATGCATAGATACAGCCTGGGAGAAGAGCTTCTTGAGAGCAGCCCTGCTGAGAAGGACTTGGGGATTCTGGTGGATGAGAAACTTAACATGAGCCAGCAGTGGCTCTTGCAGCTCGCAAGGCCAATGGGATCCTGGGCTCCATCAGCAGAGGGGTGGCAGCAGGGACAGGGAGGGGACTGTCCCTCTCTGCTCTGCCCTCGGGAGGCCCCAGCTGGAGTCCTGTGTCCAGAGCTGGGGCCCCCAATACAAGAAAGATGTGGAACTGTTGGAGAGGGGTCAGAGGAGCCACGAGGATGATCAGAGGGCTGGAGCACCTGTCCTACAAAGAGAGGCTGAGGGAGCTGGGCTTGTTCAGCCTGAAGAGAAGGCTGTGGGGGGACCTCATTGCAGCCTGCCAGTCCCTGAAGGGAGCTTATAAGCAGGAGGGGATTCAACTTTTTAAAAGGGCAGATAATGGCAGGACAAGGGGGAATGGACTAAAGCTAAAGGAAGGAAAGTTTAGATTAGATATTAGGGGGAAGCTTTTTACAGAGAGAGTGGTGAGGGGCTGGAACAGGCTGCCCAGAGAAGTAGTGGATGCCCCGTCCCTGGAAGTGTTCAAGGCCAGGTTGGATGGGGCCCTGGGCAACCTTGTGTAGCTCCAGGCCTGGAGGTTGGTGGCCCTGCCTGTGTCAGGGGGGTTGGAGCTCTATGATCCTTGGGGTCCCTTCCAACCCAGACCATTCTATGATTCTATGAAATGCCTACTTCATTTAAAGATATATTTCTACAGGCAGGAGGAAGATTACTAAGGAAAGGAATGTCAAAATGTGTAGAGTAAAAGGTGCTAGACAATGTAAATGATATGAAAATTAAGACTTTTTCAGTATTATGCATAATGTGAGAGCACAGGAAGAAGGGAGACCCACACACAGTCAAAGTAGAAAAAATGATCACAGGTGATTTTGTGCAGTTCCAGAACCAAAAATACTGAAGTTTTCAATAAAGACAAAAATACAGATCATCCAGCACTAACTTGCTACCTTTTTCTACATAGTTATTTTGGGTGGGTTTTTTTTTAAATCAAGGAAATACAGTATGTCACATCCAATCAGACTCCAGTAAACAATGACACTGGGCCACATATGAAATAACCATATACACACATATGAATAACTCTAATCTTAAAAGGACACTCAAGGGAACAGAGCATATATGAGTAAGATAATGAAATTTGTCTGAATTATGTTAATAAACGAGACTAAGCATTCCCTATAAGGTGATCACAGGCTCATACCAATAAAAAACATGCCAACTAGTCATGTATTTTACCTATTTACTGAACAATTGTTTTGCACACTCATGCCAAAGATGACAAAAAGGTAGTTCTTGGCAGAGGAAACGCAGAGTCACTATGCCCACCACCTGAAAGACACAGACCAGCTCAAAAACAGAAAGCATGGGGCTGTAGAGTGGCTAGAAATTTCAGTTCACAAATTAAAAAGCAATGCAGGGTTAGTATAGTTAGTCTTGATTTTTCTCCCAGTACAGAGCAGACAGATGATCTGTAAATTGTTTAACTTGATATGATTTGGTAGACCTTTCCTCCTTGGATAAATTAAAATAAAGGCAGAATTCCTAGGATCTTTATTAGCTATGATTTCTTAACTCCTGTTTCACTATGGGCTACCAGCTGACAAGACTAGTAAATTCTGGCCCAGCACACCCTTAAATTAACATTTGACAGAAATTACTCTGTGAAGTTTTGACTGGTTATTAACTTTTTTAAGAAAAGTGATGGAGAAAATCACTTCACTGCCCAGATTATTTGCAATTATTTTAACTTCTATCTATGTCTTTGATATGCTTACTGAAGTAACTATCCTGTGATTTTAGGGCCTCACAGAGATAGTAAGTTGTCTTGAAAATATTTTATTGATTCCTTGGACAAAAGAGTCTCCTTATCACAGCTACAGAAAATGAAGAGGTAAATTTCATTTATTCTAAGTCACTAATGCAAATTTCAGAATCGCTTTCAGGCTACAGGGTCATCAATTCAGACTGCACTCTTCAACTTCTTCTAACTAGACCTAAACAAAACCATTTGTATGTGCACCTGAGGGCCTGGCAGAACTAAAGACATGGAAAAGAAATGCTCTTATCTAAGATCAAAATATGCCAACCAGCAGGAGATTGCACTT
This sequence comes from Zapornia atra, assembly GCA_013400835.1. NCBI lineage: Eukaryota > Metazoa > Chordata > Aves > Gruiformes > Rallidae > Zapornia > Zapornia atra. The sequence continues at coordinate 27,197 of VZTU01022972.1, forward strand.
TACATTTTTGGCAAAAAGACAAAAATCAAAGCAAACCCCTATCCTGAGGTACCTTCAGCAGCTCGGCTTCATAGTTGGACACAGTTCTATGCAGGAGTGCTGTTTTCAGTGCTCTCCAAAGCAAGCCAGGCCCAGCTCTTTCCAGATGGAAACACCAGCTTCTGGAAGAAAGTCCCACTGGGCACCTGGCCAGCATGCAAGCTACACACTTTCAGGAGAGATACTTTGCTCAGATCTCTGTTAACTGCAAGCCTGGTAGTGTCCAGGAGGGTATGTATAGTATCCAGGTGTAAGTCTCCTGCCTGTATGTATCTCCCATCACAAATACTGCTTCTGGAGGAGTTCAAAATCACTTGCAGCTAGGGTACTAAACCAGATGAAACAGCCCATCCTTCACATTTACATCATACACAGTTGTGTAGACTTAAAATGGACCACATTAAAGCATACACTTACATGTTTTTAAGTGTTAAGTCAATTTACACTTACTAGTGATATTAATAAATTGTAACGCCTCTTGAGGTAATATGTCGTGAGGACAATGGAAAAACGAGCACAGGAACTGTGGGACTGATATTCAGATGATACAAACTGTCACAGCTCAAATCAGACCAGATAAAGGTCTTACCACTGAAAACTGGAGAAATAGGGAAGAGGATAAAAACATTGCAAGATTTGTACTATGAAAAATTGCTGTAAGAAGAGACTGATACGTTTGAAGACTCAAAACAGTCAACAGCTGTTTATGCTATATATTTTATGGGGATAAATCCAGGGAATTTTCTAATGTGATGGATTCAAGAGCTTTCAAAAACTCTGGAAAAATAACATGCACCACTCAGGTACCTGGGTATTTTCAAAATACATGGAAGAACAAAATACCCTACATTACAGTGAAACATAGAGAAATGACCCACGAGTAACTAATAATTACAGGTGACAGGAGACAGGACAAGGGAAAATGGCAAGAAGCTGGGCCAGGGCAGGGTCAGGTTGGGCATTAGAAAAAATTTTTTTACTCAAAGAGTTGTCAGGGCCTGGCACAGGCTGCCCAGGGAGGGGGTTGAGTCACCTTACCTGGATGTGTTTAAAAAAAGGGTAGATGAGGTGCTTAGGGATATGGTTTAGCTTAGGATGGGATTAGTTGGACTTGATCTTCCCAGGTCTTTTCCAACCTTGTGATTCTGTAATTGAATTTCACACTGCACGGCCTGGTAAGGCTTTGAAAGGTCAGAAACAGCATTTTCGCAACACACTACTTCAGAACTTCCACAAATCTTTAGAATATCTAACTGCCTGAGATCTTAGCAAGATACCTGAAGTACTTAAATTGTCATATAATTAAGAAGGTGTGGTATAGATAATTACTTAGAAATAGCTACTTTGATCATAGTATTTTTAATGGGTCTTTTTCTTATCAAAAACCAAACACCACCGGCCTGTTAACAGAAAAATCAGATGGTTATTTCAATATACTCTTTCAGTGCTTGTAGGATAATGGGGTCAAAAACATTTTTGTGCTTTAATTATGAATCAGCAGCTATTTAGAGCAATTAGGTTTAAAACAAACAAAAGCATCCTGCATTTAATGATCTGATTTCACACTAAGAAATTCAGTAGCCATTTTCTAGCATGTACATATGCTTTCAGTAGTACAATAAAGGAAAATACTTGTGTTTGACTTACATGCCTTCTTGCTTTTCTGTAAATTGTAACACACCCTACTTAAGAGATCAGAAACTCATTATTGTGAGCTTCTGACTGCTCATCATGCAGTATCCGTAATACATAAAAACCCCACTATACATTCAGAGTGGAAAAAGCTATTGTTACAGCAGTGATGCATATTCAATGATCAGTGATTCTTAATATCAAAATATCCGTTGTCAAGCTTCACTGAAAATCACTCCAATGGTATTACTCATTCTTGCTTTAGCCTGCAGATGAGAAATAGTGCAGAAAACATACCTGCTAATAATTTTCAAACACAAGCTTGATCAGAGATTTGATTGCAGTCAGATGGATACCAGGAATGACTAAAAGCCAAGTTTGAAATTGTAGTAACCAGGCTGCTTAACACGAGGACTGGGACAAGACACTGCCTTTCAAGGCTCTTCCTATTGATTTCATCTAGCATCAGTCCCCTTTTTAAAGAAGGGTGAGATCCACAAAGGATTTAACTTCATCAGCATCACTTATTGCTGTAATAGCTAGCTTTGATGTAGTCAGCACCCAAGGTAGAATCCAAAATACTGTATTAGAAACTTCAGATTTCTGAACCAAACAAACGAAAGCTGCAAGTTAAGACTGAAAACACTCACACCAAAAATGACTTTTCAACCAATCATCCCAGTAAGCAGAGAACCGCATACAGCTTCGCTGGTAAGAAGACACCAAGGAGCAGTAGGTTTCAAATCGGACAGGATCCTGTTTAATTGTAGGTATCGTTATTTCAGGGTACCCCCCTCTTCCTTAAACCAACAATTCTTCTTTCTAGAAGGAGATATGTCCAAAAGGGTGGCGGTGTGAAGAGCAGAAAACTGGGACAGCCAGTTCAACTCTAGATGAATGTTCTAGCCAGAAGACTTCCTTATCCAAAAAAAAACCCCCCAAAAAACCCAAAAAAGAAAAAGGGAGGTGGGGCAAGAACTACTTCTCTGTTTTAAAAAGCAACTAATACCTCTGCCATTTTTACAGAGACCAATCATGTTGAAATTGGCAGAGTATACCAACAGCATTAAGTCATAAAAGACAATTAAATTGCGTGCATTTGGTCGTCCATTACGCTTCAGGGTGAGGTTGGCAACAGAGTGGTCAGTACTGCTGAAACTGGGATAACCTTCAGTGGCAGAAAAAGCTAAATTACAGAGCCCAGAAAAAAAACATTAAATATCTAAGGCCATTCACAATTTTCAGGTGTGCCACAGACAGAAGGAATTGGAGATGCACAGGTTAGTTACTTAAATATTAATATCTGTGCAATTATTTCTCCTCTTTGAAAATCCACTACCATTTCCTAAATAATCTTTACCACCAATTTTAGAACCTAACAGTATAAAAAAATCTTCTGTTTGAAAACAAAGAGATGTTTCAGAAGACCACAAAAGGACAAATAGAGTCTTTTTTCATTAAAAAATAGTCAAACAAACAGGAAATTATAGAATAGCCAACCTGAGTAAAATTCTTGGACAAATTCAAAATATTTGTCGATATTTGGAAAACAGCAAAGTGATAAATACCATTATTTGTCCATGACAATCTATCAAACCTACCTAATTTCCATTTATGGTTCCTCAGACATGAATAAATTGAAGATCTTCACCTAGGCTTTTGACATTTTGTTCCATTGACATTTTCATAAGGAAGCTAAGGAGATTTGATCTGGACAGAAACGACATTAATTGGATGCAAAACTAGTTGATCTCAGAGGATCTCTAATAGTAGTTTACTATCAAACTGTAAGTTTGTATCAAATAAAAATCCTCATACACTCCAATACCATAATATCTTTGGGTAAAGGCTTAGAGATTATGCTTCACCTTCAGATGACACCAGGTTGAGAGGTGCTACACAGAGCAGAAGTCAAGACTGGGGTGGAATTCTATAAACACAAATGCAAGGTTCCAGACTTACCAAGAAATAATCAACTGCACAGCAAAGACCTACTGTAATAAACCTGTAGAAATGAAACCAATAGGTAGAGTGGATGACAGAATAGGTCAGCAAGTTCACAAGGTTGAAAAAGCCATACATCCTACTGAGACGCATAATCAGAAGTGTTGCCACAAAGATAACTGAGAAGTTGTGGAAGGACTGGACAGGAGCGAGAGGGGTGTGAGAACCTAAGGTCATGTGTTTCAGAACTCTCATTTTTTAAAAAAGGAACTAATCCATGCTTTAAATGAATAAATAAAGGGCCAACCAAAAAAATACAGCAATAGCCTCAGCTTATGTAAAAGGATGCAAAAAAAAAAAAAGGGAACACTTCCTTATATACATTTTTAATAAGAAAGCTAAAATGTAGCAAAAGGGATTTAAGCTAAACATAAAAAAGAGTAATGGACTAGATCAGACTGCCTGAGGAATGAGTGGAATCTGTGTTTGAGGCTTAAAGAACAGGTTCAGCAAATACCCGTCAAGATTATTTTCATAATCACTTCTTGTGCCTTGAGGCAGGAGGATGACTGAGAATAAGGTCACTTTTGGCTGTGTTCGTTGGGTGTTATTTTTTTGGGTGGGTTACGTGTACGGTTTTGACATCCAGATGACATCAACCATGAAGCAGTGAGTTTGAGGTAAGTCAAGGAACCCCTACAAAACAGTGGGAGTGCTGTATTTGTTAGCCTTCTCATCGTCTTTTCTGAAACTGGACAAAGTAAACCTGTCTTCACTAATACAACAACTTAACCAGTGGGTTTTGTGTGTTTGTACAACAGCTTACCACATAAAACTGACGGCCCCCACTGAGACTTTGTTGCACTGCTGAATTCAAAATGCAAATAAGACACATTTAGGACTACTTCACACACTATTTAAATGTTATACACACTCACAAAAAGCTGTTTCTGTAGCCTAAAATTTATCTAAAGAGTTTATTTATTAACCTGAAAGTAAATTCTAATGTATATAATGTTATCACAGAAGATGGCATAAACAAGAATACATACTCATTTCTTATTTGAGATTGTTCTTTTTATAAAAACTTGGTACCAAGTGCAACAGCAGCATCATGTCCCTAAAACATGCGTGCAATTATCAGTCCAAATTGTGTTTCATTTTAGGGTCCTGTGCTTAACTTTTAAATACCTGGATATTAGTCTTTTTTAACCAATAACTAGTTATTATTTAAATACTTCAAGTGTATTTTGAGAAGAAATTAGAGGATAATGTTAGGAATCTTTGTAGGATTCAGGACTGCATTTGCACAAAAGTTTAACGAATTATTAACTAAAATGAACACTCGTTCTCTTTTCAATTTAATCCATATACAATTTCTGAGTAAATAGGCAAGATTGTTGCAACTTAAACCGATTCAGATGTACTTAAATTCACGGATTACTCCTCATTTGAATACTTAATAGCAACTGTAATATTGAATACCAGCAAAACAACTCCCAGCGTTCCCTACAGAAACTAATGAAATGGTAACTAGGAGGTAACACCTTCCACTACCAGATAGGAACACAGCTTAGTCAATCATAACAAAAGGTACTTCATATATATACAGTTTAAAACCTTAGTATTGTACTTCTATACCATTAGAAAACCTGTCATGCAACTAGTTCTGCTTCTCCCTAGATCATTCTTTCTCCAGTCTTTAAAATCACTGGAGCTACTTACTGATTAAAGCAACTATTTTGACTGAGTGAAACTGGTGAAATCCCCATCGAACCTTTAAGCATGTTTCCTACGCTCTGAAAGTCAGTGGCCGGAGCCAGCACGAAGGTACAACCCAACTTGATAAGGCAAACGGAGAAGCACCAGTGTGTAATAAGTATTTTGCTTTTATTTGGGAAAAAGTAATTAGTAAAGAATCATCCAAGAGCTATACTGACACGAACCTTAGAACGCTTCGCTACAAGAGCGAACACCCCGAAGCAGCAGCCGAGCGAAAGAGCCGCAGCGAAGCTTCCACAAGCCCACACCGAGCTGCCGACTCCCGCCCTCCCTCAGCGCGGCCGCGGGAGCCGCGGGCTGCTCCCGGCTCCACCAAGGCCCCGCAGGAACCGTGCGCTGCCCGCGCTCGCTCAGAGGCGCTGCACGCCTGCGCCGGCACATGCAACACCGCAGGGCTGGTAAACTTCCTTCTCTCCCGAACGGGCCCGCAGCGGTGTGAGGAGAGCCTTCAAACGTACGCTCGAGAGAGAAACCAGCGAAACACAAGCACACGCAACGCGGTTAGCATGGCACTTCCTCGAGCCGGCCCCGGCGATACCTCCCCGCCTCAGCGCAGGCCCGCGGCCCCACGCCTCCCGCCAGGCCCGGCCCGGCCCCACCACCGCCCGCGCCGCCCCGGGGCACCTCATGGCTCTCGGCGCCGCTCCTTGCAGAAGCAAGAGCCCAGCCCCGAGCCGCGACGAGCCCCGNACCCGCCCGGCCCGCCCGCCGCCAACCTCTCGCGGGGAGGTCCCGGAGCCAGGTGAGCCGCAACGCGCCTGCGCCGCGCCTGCAGGTCGGCCGCGGCCTCCATCCGGGTACTCGGCGGCCCGGCCGGGCGGGGGGGTTTCATTGTGCGTGCAGCTGCCGCGCTCAGTCGCTCTACAATGGCCGCCGCCG